>VZUA01058721.1:0-16478 GCA_013401035.1 Horornis vulcanius
AGCCCCAGACACATGGCACCTCTTCTCAGTCCCATGATTGAATTTTGGGCATTAACTTTCAGCATAAGGGTAAATTCCTCCCATCCACTTTGACTCTGTCATCCAATAAGCTGAATGGGATTTCTGAATATCTAATAACTTATTTCTGGAACCAACAAATGAAACAAAATAAAGCACAAATTCTCAAATTGGCTCTAGAGACTGAGAGGAACCATTAACTCCCCTCGAGTTTAGGAGAGATGCTTCACCATCCATCACCAGAACAGTAGGGGAAGGATGTTCTACGTAGTATGAGCATCTCTGACAGAAGCTGATGGATCCTATTTTGATTTCATAGAATCATAAAACTTCATGCAACCATTGTACAATTGCTAATGAGACACATAATATAGTTTAATACAGAGTTCCATCTGAGTGTTTCTGAGCCCTACAGAGATAAAAGGAAGGAAATGGCTGGGCAGTGGTGGGTGGGGGTTAAAGAGAACAGGACGCAGGATATAAGATTAGTTTTGAAGGAAAGAAGGTTATGCCAAGACCGGGTGGCATGAATACAATTGCCACTTGTTACCTTCTTTTCCTTGTGGTGCATTAAAGTCCCAGGCCTTATGTCTTTAACATGTGTATCATTTCTGGATTGTTCAGCATGACTGTTTGAGTTTACATCCATAAAAGAGCACTTCTGGAAAGCCTAGGAAATAAATACTGCAGGTTATCAGGAGATCAAGGACTTTTACACAGAAATATCCGGAGATGACCAACTACAAAGAGAGCACTTGTTTCTAACAGCTCAACAATGTGTCCTACAAGCTCAGGAGAAAATAACAGAGATTTCAGACTATCAGATTAAGAGAGCCAGGGCATCCCTTCCAGCCTCTAAAGACTCTAACACCAATGCTGACTCAGTGCTCCCTGAAAGGAGGACAAGCTTGATTTCTGAATTTGCAGATGATGGAGACCCACAGAGGTGCTACAGACTATCCAAACTCAAGTAGGAAGCCCAAGAAAAACTTGGGGCTTGTGACAGTACCTATTTGGCTGATAATCATGCAAATTAAAACTTAAAACATGGAGATGTGCCTTTGTCACAGTCTGATAATGAGCCATAAATTGACTGTCCCACCCTATGGGTTTGTAGACACTGGCTTCCCACCATGCAACCCCCAGGGCATGGCCCAGACTTTTCAGCCATTCATTTTGCTATCCTTCCTTAATTTCCTTTGAGTTTCTCTATCCAGCTGGCTCCCAGATCTGAAGAAGCAAAACTACCACTGTCACTATCACCGTGCAGTGCAGGCAGCAAGTGTGCCTCACCAGAATTTCTGTAGGCCTCTACTGGCACATGGCCTGCCTTCAGTGAGATGTGCAGGGAGGAGACAGCACAGAGGGGTGAGTGTTCACAGGAGTCAGACACACTGTGACATGCAGTAAGATTTTATTTTTATACCATATATTAGGGAAATTATTTGATTCCCAGCAACTCATGAAACTAATAGCCCTGATTACAGATTAAAATCAAGCCTGTTCTTTAAATACTGTATTGTTCATATGTACTGCATGTTTATGCAAAATCAGAAAAGCAAGGATAAAAAAAAATCCAGTGCAAAAAATCAGGATGTAGACTTTCTTCTGGTTTTCCATTACATCCTATTTGTATGTGTTAATAGACCAGAGTACCTAAGATGACACCATGAAACTAACAGAAAAAATGGTCTTGCTCCTCACAATAGAGGATATGGACTTTTTCCCAACTTACCCATTTGTGAGACCATGATGTGGGTTTGCGTTAAGCATGCTCAAAGTCCTTCAGGCTTTAAATGTCAAGAAAGCTATTTCCCTTTGGTATTTTTATCACCTTTGCTCTGGAATATCTATAACAATCTCTAAATAGTTTATGCTACAGCCACTGATTATGATGCCTTTTCCTGCTACATTAAAAATCTTCACATTGCACTCAAGTTTCTTCTGAACCTTCATATTGTTAACAGGGTTTTAAAATGGGAGACACGTGGATACTTAGTCATGGATGCAGCAGGACAGTGTGGATCTCACTGATCCTGCACACAGACATAAAAACACACCATGTTTTCACATCTACACCTGAAGCAGACACAATTTTGTGGCAACAGCACTGATCTGGGAGCTCCTGTCAACTCCTGCAGGAGTTACTGCAACTCCTTTTTCTTTCCAAAACATGTATTTGTGGCCTGGCCTATAGGTTCAGCAAATTTCAGCAAAGCATTATGACCATTAAGTGACTGCTATCATGTCTCTGCTGTCATACTTCACTGATCTGAATTAGGATGATTTACACACTAAGGGTTTTAAAGGTATTTCCAGGCTTTTGATGAAATACAGAGAGACACCAGGCCCATTGCTGGTCCCTGTGAGACCTGTCTATAAACACCTGCATCAAGGTCAGTGATTTCAAAACCCAACAGGTCTCAATTATATTGAAACAGGGGTTTTTTTGGTATACTCTAAGGTGCCAGATTTTTATGAGAATGTTGTGTGATGTTTGATCACTTGCCTTACTAAAATGTTTATAGGTACACAATTCAGTTTAAGCAGTCAAACCTGTTACTTGATCAAAGAGTGTTGCTTCCTTTGACAGCTCTCTGTTCCATTACATTGTGCTCATGTTTATGTCCATCCTTTAGTTCTCCAATTCCATATCTCATTTTCCATCTTTCTACCTGTGACTGAAATCAAACTAATGTGCCTGTAGCTCTTAGATCAGGCAATTTGCCCCTTCTACAACGTGGTACTCTGCTAAGCTTTTAAAATATGCCTGGTATTCGGTGTTAGTTTAAAAATGAGTATTGCTAGACCCCAAAGCTAGCATTTAAACACCCATTCCCTGTTGAGTAACCATGCCTATTTCTCCTCCTTAGCTTCCCTCAGCCCCCCCTTTCCATACCTTAACCTCCACTTCATTGTCCCCAGCTGCAAGGCAGAGGTTGCTTTCCTAGAGACAGAGATGCTGTGACAGCCTCTGTGTCCCCATCTCTCCTGTCTCACTGGTCACTAGCACACGGAGGGGGCAAAAGGGTAAAGTGCTGCTCTGACCCTGCAAACCAGCACTGCTGGGTGAGCTGAGGAATGGAGCAGGGTGCACCCACCAGACCCAAGTTACAGCTCAATGCCCATGTCCTGGGCTCTGGATGCTCCCTGGGCAGCACCAAACCCACCTGAGATAATCTCATATTGTGACAGTGCTCTGAAATACCAGAAGTTATATCCTGTTAAGGTGATCCACATCTCCTTTCCTCATGTGGGCATGGAAGAGGACAGAGGGTGCCCCTTGGAAGCTGGAGCTCACTCATTGTAGCTGGAATAGTTGGCATTTACTGCAGCAATATCATCACTAAAGTGAACTGTCTTATATGATATCAAGTGAGAGACCAGCAAAGAGCACTCTTCTACGCCACTGGCAGAGTTATGTACCAGTTACACCACAGGGAATGGGCAATGTCTCACTGTTCAAATATTCTGGGAAACTTTGGACCATAGCACAGCCCACCAGGAGCAGACCCAGTTATTCTCTGCTCCCACCAAAGTTAGCACAGGTGACAGAGGCTCTCAGCACCTTGCCAGTCTGGCACTAGGTGAGCAACACTAGGCCAGGGACAACCACATCGAATGCACACCGATGTTTTACTTGTCCCATTTGCATGTGCAGGCTTCTCCAGTGGCAGCTACTGCCTTCTTGACCACTCTCTCAGCTCCAGACCTCTTGAACAAAGTTTGGGAGTACTTCCAACTCAGTGCAACAAAGTGGCACCAGGTGAGACCCACTTTCCTTCGTGGTCTGATCTAGAAATTGCACTGAGGCCCTAGAAGTGATACTGGGCACAGGTGCCCTCATGTGCAACCCAAAAGGCATACCTGTAATTCTGCCATTATTTTATCTCCTTCCTCTTCCTCTTCATCTTTTGCAGCTGGTGCTACAGCATGCCCTGTGCTTCGAGGCAATGCCTGGTCCTCTTTAGGGGCTTTGGACTGTGCTACTTGCCCAGCATCTTCACTGCATTCCTACAAGGGGATGAGAAAGCACAGATAACACAGTTGAACCCTCCTGATGCAAAAGTAAACACCAAAAATTCAACACTGCAATTCCTCTCTTGCAGGGCCCCTCTTCCTGCTACTTCATCAAAAATTTCAAAATTGATTTCAAAAGCAACCAATATTGCTGATGTGATTATATGTTCACAGATTAAAAAGCTTCCTAAATTGGACTTCCCACCACTTCCTTCCCAAGAACAGATGGGGAAAACAAGCCCAAAGAAACTAATTTGCAACATTTCTGTAAAAACACGCTCAAATCTGACCTGATCTTCCCCATCTGTTTAAGGCATGCTTTTTTTTAGTTTTAATCTCCTTACCACTCTAAATGAAAGCAGCCTGTGAATTGCCTGCTGCTTTGCTAGGAGATAAGAGCAGCAAGACTCCTGAAGACAGAACTGATCAAATCTTACTTGTTCCTTTGGCCTAAAAGAAGTGCACCCTGGTGAGCAGTTTCAGTAGCTCTCCAGGACATAGCTCTGCCTCAGCTTTTGTGGTTTATAGGCCCAGGCCTGTGTCTTGTCTCTGCCAGCATCTCATCAGGAAGGAGTCTGACTGCCTAGAGTATGAATCACTGGACCTTGAGAGCAGCAGCCTCTTTTCTGGCTGTATAGATGACATCTCCTGATCTCGTTGTGGTCAGTCCTGACCCTGGCAGGTAACTGCGCCGTGGAGGTGGAGGAGGTGGAGACTTGGTCAGCTTGTCATTATCCTGCTCTCCATCAGGAGCTTCTTCTGCAGGTAAACAGCAGCACAAAGTAAGCATAGGTGAAGGAAGGAACACAGTATTTGAGTATTTGAGCATGCCTGCCTCAACTGGAAAGGAAAAAGGTCTTAAAAGGTCATGTTGCTGAATATATGAACAGAAACACGTTTGATATTCAAGTGTAACTGCCATGAATGAAAGTAAACAGTGCTGTACTTGCACAGAGAAACTGGGTCACTTCACCCAGAAATTTTCAGCAAAACTCCTGTCCTCCAGGCCACTGCAGCTGGGTGTCAGCCATTGGTGCCCAAGTGGGACAGCAGAGCCCACGTGTGAAGGATGTAAGGCACAGATTCCGGGTACCCACTTACAGACAGACTCTCAGCCTCTTTTGAGAGTAAGGCCACTGACATGGACACAAGTGAGACACCAGCCTGGAAGCTTCTCATTGTTCTCAGCAATTCTGAGGCAAACAGCACACGTTTCTGCTCTGCCTGGGAGGTGCTGCTGGCAAGGTGCAAGGAGCTGAAGAGTTCTGTCCATCTCACAGTTGGACACAACTAGCTAAGTTCACACATGACCTGAGTGAAAATGTAAGCAGTACTCTAGAGATGCCACCTTTGCATTTCAGTGAGTCCTCTCATCTCTGAGCAGGGCAGGAGATCACCAGAAGCAACTGCACTTGCTCCTCTTCTTAGGGAGCATTTATTTTCACTTCACTTGCTGTAATTCCAGGAATGTACACTTTTGCCTTTGAATTATCACATAAGAGCCCTATCCATATTTTTCTAAGCCAAGAAGATTCAAATACTAAATGCAAAGGCCAAGCCCTTGCTTTCTGAGGAGAGTCCTCCTAGAGAAGACCAGTTTCAAACTGGCATTGCCCCTGAGGATGCTTCCCCACCAGCTGCCACTTCCTCCTCCCCACTGTCCCTGGACAGCATTATTTCCAGCAGCAGCATTACCCAGCTCATGACTTGTCCCTGTGTGTTTCTGGTTACAGGCTAAGCATCATAAATATGGCAACAGCCACTATTTTCACACTGCTGTTTACAGTGTTTGTTTCCAAGAGCAAAAGAATGACCTTTCTGCAGCTACTCAGCGTTATATAAACAGCTGGAATAAATATAATCCAGAAAGATAAAACATCCTGCTTTTGGGATTACCCAGCTGTTTAGGGCTAAGTGTTCCCTCTGGGCAAATTATTGCATAACTGCCCACTCCTGGGGCTCCATCAGGCTCCTCCAACACTCCAGCCGGCCCTGGGGACTGGATGGAGCCCTTGTCTGACCCAGCCTCATCTTTGTTTCCCTCTTAGCTCAAATGTTCTTTGAAGCTGCTTAAGCTTAAAGAAATGTTCAGCTGTATTATCTCCCTCCCTGGTTATCTGGCAGTCACTTGCCAGATTGCAAGAAGAGTGAATTTCCAGATGCACTTTACATTAGACCACTTCTTTGGTCAATGCACACCACACAGTTTTTAATTACATCAGATGTACTTCTGCTGCAAAATCAGAGTAATGCTCTAAGATGGTGTTTGGCAGACTATGATGTAGGGCCTTTGCAAATCCCTACTCCTTTTAATGGGCACAATCCATTACCCTCAAACTGGTAGTGACTCCGATTGCAAGAGTTCCAAGTTTTTCTCTCACTTAATGAGAGCAAGGTTGAATGAGAGACATGGAAGGCACAAAGAAAACATGATTCCTACTATCTCATTCACATCTCTGAGACACTCATCCACCTCTGTCTTCGAAATGGGAGATAAAACAGGCAAGAAATATTGTCACTGAGTGTGGCAGTGAAGGCTACTCCCTCTCACATCCCTTAGCTGCAGTCATTAAGGAGAGGTTGTGATGGGGTCTGCTCATGGTCAGTGCAGTGATCCTAGGCTGGTCATAAAACTTCAAAGATAGATTTCTATTTCATTTACTAAACAATTATATTTCACCAATATAAATGGGAAGGGAAAAAAATAAACTTTAGAGGGAAAAAAATTGCAGAGAAGATATTATTCTGCTATTTTTTTTCCTCAGACATATTTAAAGAAGGAGGAAAAATGAACAAATTTAACTCACTAAGCCTGAGACTGCCCATGAACAAAACCTACACATTATGAAACCTCCTTTGGTGCCAAAGGGCCCAGCACTTCTGTGAACAAAAGAGTTGTTTGTTGCCAGCTGTTTCACTAAACTGCAGCATTTTTCAACAGGCACAGATAGATGGGAATTAATTGCTCCCAGACTTCTACTTGTATCAAAATAAATCCAAAAGGTTTCAAAATAATAATGCCTGCATTGAGGCAGTCTCTGCAGTCAGATAAACTCTCTTTAATGGAAGCTACTGATCACTCATCACTTGCAAAAATCAGGGCATTCTCAGATAATGAAGGCATAAAGAGATGAAGAAGACCAATTTCTAATGTACACACTAGAAAAAAATCACTTTTTTTTCACTGAACAATCATAATACAAAGATAAGTTAGAGTCAATAAAGAAATATTTACAGAGTCATGTGAAAAACTGTAAAGTGTGTAATTTTATTTTGCTTTGCAAAGAAAAAAAAATAGTTTCTTCACTAGGAGATGTTCTGAATGGAGAATGGATGAGACAACACAATCTGGCAACATGATCTATCTGGATTCTGCAGTTGAGCCAACAGAGGGCTCTGCTTATTTATGGCCAAAATCTTTTATGTACTGTATTGGTAGATAGGTGGTCTATCTTTTCTTATGCTGCTCAGTTTTCAAGTCTACAGGAGACTGGTACTGAACTTTTCATCCTCAGTCATAGAAGAGCTGCGTGGTATGTGAGATATTTAATCAGATATTAAGGGAAGGCTTTGCTGTTCCTGTATTTATGTTACTATTGCAGGATTCATTATGCACAACAGAAGGCAAATGTCTCAATCTCATCAAACTTGTTCTTAAATCTGCTGGCTGCTCACTGTGCAAAATTGTATTCTAGAAGTGGATTAGTTAACTATGCGACTTACAAAACTTCTCAGTTACTGTGCTCTGCACTTTTTAAGATGTCACAGCTCACTGCACCCATATGGTACTTATTTTCACTGACTTCTTCAATTTATGCCACACATTATACAAGCTAATTGTGTTGATAGCCAGTAATCTCACTGAAGGGTGCCAGATTTCTAAAATTATTTCATGAGGTTCAACAGAATTTATTTTAAACATGTATGTTGCAAAACATCCATGAAGCCAAAGCTTGGCAGTATCAAAGGTACACCCAGAACAAAACGCTGGATCTGAAAACACTCTTCCCAAATTCTGTATGAATTTGTCTACACAACCCCTAGGGCATTGTTTTTCAGCCTTTTACTATGTTGGCATGCCAACACCTTGAGTGCAGCATGCAGCTCTGACCTCCACAGCTCCAGAAGGACAAAGTGGAGTTAAACAAGGGTAACTGAATCTAGCCTGGGGAGGGAGCAGCTGGCCTGGATGGAGGGACCAGAAAGGCTGGAAGTTCACAGTTTGAAGTCTCTGGGGCAGACTCCAGGAGAACTCTATGACATGATAAAGGTTTATCCACTGCCTTCATGATTTTATAAAGGAACTTAAGAGCTATTGTTTGCCAAATTGGAGAATATTAGAATTATGGGGAACTCAGCAAAGCTGGTATGATACCAATTTGAAAGAGAGGAAGGAAAGCTCCTTCACAAGATGGGAGCTTGCTGCCACAGCAAGAGGATGCAAACTGTATAAGCAAGTATAGAGAGATTACTGGATAAAGTTCCATAATGATATAAAAATGAGGAGATTTGGATATTCCCTTTAAAATGATGTGAGGGTTCTGGAAGACTACCAGCAGACTGCAGAAGGCAGCTGGGTTCTGTGCTCCCCACAGACAGTGTCTCCAATTGCCTGTCAGAGACTGAGCTGGATGGACTTGCAGATGTAGCTGGGTAAGAATTTTACAGTTGATGCATGTTTGGCTAATGGGATAAATCCAAGGTTTGCCTGAGGCATCTTTTTTGCTCTTTGGATTTTGAATAAATTCATACAGCGATTTGTACATCAAATTGTGAAATAAATAGGACTGGAAGGACATCTCACCCTCTTGCTACCACCAAGTAGCTCTACCTACCTAATTCTAGTTCAGTGCTAGCCTAAACCATTCTGTCCAGTAATGGGGACCTCACATTCTCCTCATTGCCTCATGCAGCTTCAGTCCTTCACTTTTCTTATCTTTATGAGGTTTTTTCCTAATGCCTAACTTGGATCTTCCTGCTTGCAATTGCCAGCTTTTACCACTGTTCTATCCACACACAGCAAGTTACTCTTGCTTTTCAAAGCATACTTTTGTGCATGCAGAGATTGTTTTGTCCTTCCTCAAGATCACAGCAATCTATAAACTGAAAACATTCTAGAAAGTTGGAAAAATAACCTCTCCTTTCNTCCTCCTCATTGCCTCCTGCAGCTTCAGTCCTTCACTTTTCTTATCTTTATGAGGTTTTTTCCTAATGCCTAACTTGGATCTTCCTGCTTGCAATTGCCAGCTTTTATCACTGTTCTATCCACACACAGCAAGTTACTCTTGCTTTTCAAAGCATACTTTTGTGCATGCAGAGATTGTTTTGTCCTTCCTCAAGATCACAGCAATCTATAAACTGAAAACATTCTAGAAAGTTGGAAAAATAACCTCTCCTTTCCAGATATGCAATTTTTTAGCCCCACTTACTCTAGCAAACCTTACCTGAGACTTCTAGCTTTTCTGCTGCATCCGCTTTAGGCAGAGCTGCTGGCTGGGGAGGCATCTCCAGGTTAGGAATGGACTTCATTATATTGGCCTGGGCCTCTTCCAAAAGCTTTTCAAATTCCTTTCCATTATAGTGATCAAGGTTTTGTCTTTTCTCTTCCCATTTCTTTTCAGCTTTCTAGACAAAACCAGTAAAGCATCTATTTATTTTTGTGATTTCCATTGTGATCGCTTGTTAAAAGTAAATTCCATGTGTACACATTATAGGTCAGTATGGATAGATTCTTTCAATTCTAGTCAGCAACTAAAGGAAATCCATAAACACCAATTGCACACTCTTCTGGCTTGCATTGTGCTAGATTTGGCACAAACACATCACAGACTGACAGTGGCCACTGCTCACTAAAACAACAAAGGCAAAATTTAAATCTGGGTCTCTGCCTTACTACATCACACCGGTGATTAAAGTGCCTGTCTGTAGTAAGACACAGCAGTTCACCTCTGGGTTTTCTCAATATCTCTCTGCAAAACCACTGGAGCTTCACACTCTTTCACTTTTACATCTCCATAATAAGGGATATGGAGATTTAAAGAGTGAATGAAATCCACATATGCAAGTGTTGCCAGAGAATTATATGCTACTGGTTAAAAATAAGGTAATCTAAAATTTCTAAAACAGAATTCTATTTTTTTTTCAATAAAGGTAATTTTAAAAACACAGTTACCTAATTTTGGTTACATGTAATTTTTCTGTTGCATTTAAAATCATAGAATAGTTTGGGTTGTAAGGGACCTGTACAGGTCATCTAGTGTAACCCTACTGCAATGAGCAGGGACAAAATCAAAAGGGGATCAGAAGTACAGTGTAATAAGGGCTAAGCACATAAATCCCCAGAATGCATTTGAAAAGTCCCACCTGCAGTCTCAAGAATGAGACTGGGAGCTCAGACCCAAAGAGAGGACAGCTGGTTGAGTAGAATACACCGTACCTCAATTGATACAGCTCGATTTCTGGTACTTGCACTGTGAATTTCCTCAATGAAAAGGCTTTGCATGGTGGTGCCATTGACAGAGACCTGTGGTGCTGGTGTGGGCTGGGATGCTGCTGTGGGCTCCTGCAGGGCTGGGGCGGCTGCGGGGTGACCCCCTGGAGGCACAGGCTCGCTGTGAGTGCCTGCAGGGGGAGAGCCCTGGCCGTGGTTGAGCAGGGCTGCAGAGTGCTGAGACTGATGGATGACAACAGGAGAGCTCTGCACGTGGTGGACAGTCATGGCTGAGAAGGGGAGAACTTCTGACTTCACTGAGGACACCTGGGACTCGGATGGGATTGCTGTGAGGTTTTGCTGTGCGTGTCCCTGCGTGGGCTTGTGCTCCTCTTGGTTTTTCAGAGTGTCAGCTGCAGTGGACTTTTCCATGGCAGAGTATTGCACGGCTTGGGATGGATCCACACCCCTCAGCAGTCCTTCTGTAACATGTCTGCCCAGCCAAATGGAACACAACAGCACATGGTTAGCACACAGGCCGGTTGTGAGCAATACATAACAATAAACTCTTGCAAAGAAAAAGCACCTGCATCAAAACAATCAAAATAGTGGGTTTTTTTATTTTCCTGATGTTCTCAGCTGTATGATTTTATATCTTTCTCTCACAGTCAGGGGCTCAGAATTTTAAAGAGGCTACTCTTATTCAGATGGTTTTGCCTTCTAAGGTGTTTACAATCCTTCAGTGATGTACTGGCAGTTTCTGACCAAACCATAAGTTACAGTGGCTTGATTTTAGAGCAAGAATAAAACTCACTTGATTAAACTGTATACAATGTATCTAGCTAAACAATATGTTCCTGGACTAGAAGCACAGAAAAGTGAAGCTACATATAATGAGAGGCAGCAGTCTGGCACATTGTCAAAAGAAAGCCTTCAAATGAAGGCTCTGTCTCAAATGATTCTTCACAAAGGTCCTTCCTGTCGAGAGTGTGGGGTAAGATGAGCTGAGGATGTAAAGAAGCAACTATTTCTGGCAGCTAGCTGTGAAATGTCTGAGCTTCTGAGTGTTGCAAGCCATCAAATGTCTTGAGTTTTCCCATTATTGAAACAGACTTTATGAGGCTTAATATGCAATTTTGCTGCAAAAAAGTGACTTACGGTAAAACTTCAGTATGCATAGCTTGTTGTTCTATTGTTCTTAGCAAGACAGGAAATAACTGTAATAATTTTTAAGAAAAGAATCTAATGTGAAAGGATATAGATGTTTGTATGGAAAAGTAAGTGATGGCTGTTAGAAAACCTGTTACATAAACCATTTTATCCATCTGCCAGTACTGCCAAATCCATTTTACATATGCTCCAGGATATGAAACACTGGCAACCCTATATTCCTTAGAATAATGATAGTTACAAATAGGCTCATGACTTACTTACATTTTCTTGTGATTGAACTGAAATTGAGACCACCAGCACTGACAGTTTTGAGCAGGAATTAAATCCAATGCCCATTTTGTTATACAAATCAGCAATCATTTGCTGCTCATATATTCTGATAAACATGGCTAAAGACTGGCACTTAGTGGACATTAAGTTTTATTTAATATTTCAACTTCCTCTAATGCAGCTTCCTTGCAAAGAAGAGAAAAAGAATTTGAAGTGCATTCTTTCAGGTTTGGGATACCTTTATCTGCTTAGACTCTTTTCCTATTTTATTTCTTACAGTTACATTTTAGGCAATGAATCTTTAAGCGTTAGAGAATGTTTCTGTTGGCTTAAATGACTGTAAATACCTAAAGTTAATTAGCTCAGATATGGGACTGTTGCCACTTTAAGTTTTCTCATCCAGGCACTTCCCAAATCTGGAAGTGTTGACTTGAGAGGCATCTAGTCTCAATTGTAAGATCTTAGTGACTCAGGTTGTTGGTCAGAATGGACTCACTGCACAGAGCACAGGAAAGGCTTATTTCCTTTTATTTCCCTTGTGAGGGCTCTAGGAATAACCTAGGGAATAACTAGGAATAAATACTGCAAGCAAGCTGAATTTCTCAGATTTGCCACAGGCAAGGGGGAGAACATAAACCCAAAAGCTGCTCCAGCCCTGCTTGAGGAAATTCTTTAAGCTTGAAGGAAAAAAGAAAGCAATCACCTCCTGAGCATGGTGAGGACATCGGTCATGCTGCGCACGCGTTTCAGCAGGCTGTCCAGCTTGTGTGGCTCCTCCTTCAGGAACCTCACAGCTTCTACCTCAATCCGCAGGATCGCCCGCATTTTATTTTGCAATGTCGGGAACTCTCCTGCCAAGAAAACGATTGTGAAGCTGAAGAGGAAATGATAAAAGCCCTGGGCAGTAAAAGACGATTGGGTGAATGTCAATTACTTGAATGTCTATCTCTCTCCAGGGGCCATGCAGCAAACTCCCCAATCCCAGCTTTAAATCTTTTTGGAAGTGAAAGTTAATGCCTCCAGATCAAAGGAAAAATTGTTCTCTCTGGTTAAAAGAAAAGAGAAAAAGTAAAATGGAAAAGTACATACCTTTCAGGGTAGCAACAGCCTCTCCCACCTGACGCAAAAGAAAGGCTCCATCTTCAACATCTTTCAGTGTAACTGTCCTGCTGGAAGCAGCAGAGTCCTTCTTCAGGTCTTCAACAAAAGTCTCCAGCTCACTGCCAAAAGAAATAACACGGACAGAAAACTTAAGCAGGACTTTCATATTGTAAGCAAATATATGTAAATGAATGGAGTAAACTAAACCAGAAATCTCAACTGTGGCACCTTTAAATCTGACATCACAGGCTAAACAAATGACAGGATACCATGAGGGGAGGAGAGAATGCTGGACACTCACAGCACAGGAACAGGCTTGTAACTAGCCCTGTCACTGATTTCTGTGACAGGCTGCAGTTGTGCAGAGCATCTTGACCTCAGGGGAGCTGTGCTACAAAGGGCAGGTGGGCTGGTAAAACACTGGGAACAACCAGTAGCTCCCTGGGGATACAAGTGCTCAAAGGGTACAGACACACTGTGCCTCTACATCTGGTACTGGTTTGCACCTTGTGTTTTCTCATTGTTGCTGACATGCAGAGGAATCTCAACAGTTAAGAAACAACCCAAAAACTGGTACCAAACACCTCCTGATGCAACCTTGTTTGTCTGCCAGGTACTGGAGACAGGACACAGGATCCTGTTTCTGTGAATATCCAGACTGAAACATCAAGTGTGCATTGTGTACAGATCCTGCTCAGCACTTGGATTTAAGAGTGAATCACTTTGGATGTTTTTTCCAACCACTGCCATTCTGTGCTTGCTCCAGCTCCATCTGGTGCTTCCTTCTCACCTTTCTCAACATTTTTCCAGTCTTTCCATAGTCCATATAAAATTTTGCAATACTCCAGACACACAAACTCTGTTTTTTGTTTGGGGAGGAGCCACTTCTTTCCATTTGAGCCTGAGACAACATTGCTTTAGCTGGAGTTTTCACAGATACATGAATTTTTTTCAAAAAACCCCAGCCCTGAGAAGTTTTATGGGCAACTTACACAAACACCCATGCAAACACCTTAAAAAGATAATCTCTTGACTATCTAGGAGAAATGCACTTCTATTACGATACCAAATTTACTCACAGGAATATTCCAGGAAGCAGTTTAATCACAGATAGAAAAAACTACCATGGAAATTCTGAACTGACAAATCAGCTACTCATTTGAACCTAATCTTGGGCATCATTTCTCACACTGCACCATCTGCAAGTCTTGCATTTCCACATATTTCCCTTCTACTGCCACGCAAAGCCAGTCATTTCCTAGACCCAACTCAGTGACATGAGGAAGAAAAGCAGGTGGCCAGTAATGGGATAAAAATAGAGAAAATTCCTTACAGCACTACTGTACATGTAGGTCAGTTTAAATCACAGCACAGTCCCACAGAGCAATCCATGGCAAAACAATGGTATTTTTCATACACAGAGAAAGAGAAACAGGATCAGCATCTGAACATTGAACATGCACAGCAAAGAGTTCCTTTCAATCCAAACCCAAGAACTTTATAAATTAAATATTTTGAATTGAGAATCATAAGTTGTGTCTGAACAGATCACAAACAATTGGAGGTGAAAGATCCTGTTCCCACTTTAAAACCACTTCTCCCAGCTTCTGCTTTCAGAAAGCTGGGGGAGTCCCAGTTCCCACCAGCACAAGCAGCCTTGCAGGAAACAACATTGGACCACACGATGGCAGCAAGGGAACACTTCTAAGGGTATTTTTCCAGTGGCAGAGGCTGCTAAAATGAAGGTATCTGCTGTCTCTGTCTGCCTTTGCAATAAAGGGCACAGACACACTCCAGCAGGAACAGGAGAAGAATGTGCCCTTCTGTCACTGTCACTAATGCAAAGGCTCCTGCTCTACAGGACAGTGCTCTGCAGTCATGCATCCTCCCCATTCTTCATGCCCAGTACTGGCACTGAGGCTGGGTAGTGCTGCTTTGGGAATCATGGGGTATCCCTCCTCCCTTTTGTAGATCAGCACTCAAAAAGCAGCTTCTTTGGTAGATATTTGCATCTACCAGGCAACAAAAAGGATAAAGAAAGGTGCTTAAATTTGTTCATGTGTGGAAAGAAGAAAAAGAAAAACACAGAACAATATTACAGTGTTTTGGTAGGTTTATGCTTGTTTGAAATGTAGGGATAAAAGAAGGACTTCGAGGTAGCTGACACTGGCTCACTTTCCCCTTTGTTCTTTGAGCAGAAATGGAAGGGTCATCACAAACCCCTTTGTTTCCATATACTGTCAAACAAGACAAGAGATCCTGAAACTACCCAGGGGACACCATATTACACTGCTTCACGTTGCTAACTGGAAGGGAAAAGAAACTTCATCCCTTAGGATCCAAAGACTGAAACAGGTTTGGTGGTTTCTAGAATTTCTTTTCCCTCACTGGGGAAGAACTTGTCTTTATAGATTGGCCTGAGCAAATTAACAAGACAAGTACATTAATGCAGTTTCAAAAGGCTAGTATAAGATAAATTATTTTTCTGCATCTATATTCTACACAGGAAAGCCAAGGCAACTCTTATGCTGAGATCTTTCTTTAGGCAAAAAAAGGCCTCAGAGGATCTGCCTCAGACTGCAGTATCAGTAGAACAGGTTACAAAACAAACTGACAAAATTAATGGTAACAAATCACCCAGACCAGATGGTATTTGCCCTGGAGTTCTATAGCAACATGACATTGAAACAGCTGAACTATTAATACAAAGCATCTAACTTCTTGCTTTGGCACCAGATTAGTGGAAAGTGTCATAAATGGTACAAGTAAATTTTTTTAATGGTATGGAGATATCATGGAAACTGTACTCGGTGAGACTGACAGACCAGTGTAATGGACAGGTATCAAAATAAAGAATAAACAATAAAGAATCAATGAACAAGGGATAAATTTGTTATCTTAGGTAGGAATTAACATGGTTTGTGTAAAATGAATGTAAGTCTCACAAATCCACAAACAACAGAAGCCTGGGGACAAGCTTTAGCACAGAAGGCTTTCAGCAAGGTGTATGAAGAAAAGCTTTCAAGAATGCAAAGCTGCCATGAGACAAGAGGAAATTCTTTCATGGATAAAGCACTGAAGTAAAGATAAGGGATCAATGAACAGCTAACTCAATGAATGTACTTTGCTGGTGTGTTCCACAGGGATCACTGCCAGGGCTGGTGCTTTTCAACATACTATAAATAATGTAGAAAAGAGGATGAATAATATAACAAAAAAAAAAAAAAAAAAACAAAAANGAAATGTAAATGAAAGGTGGCTGCAGAGGACTGCAGATGGACCATCTGACACTAACTGACTAGGAAAACACCAAAGCTTAAATTAACTCCTAATACATGTAAAGTGTACTCATGAGAAGGGGAGAAATAAATCCAAAATCAACCCCATAAATCAAAACCAATAACCTCCCAAAACTCTTAAGTTTTATATACAGTGATGAACTTAGAACTGATAGTCCTCCATTGTG
>VZUA01058721.1:17259-29656 GCA_013401035.1 Horornis vulcanius
TAGCATGGACCATTACTGCACATTCAACCTTTCTTCACAGGACTCTCCCTTAGTAACATTCAACCTTCTCTTTACAGATGCACCTTTTTTGTTACAAAAAGTATTAATCTGACAACTTACTGATCAACAGGAAGAATTTACTATCTTCAGCTGTCAGGAACTGTACTCTATGGCTCTTCAGTCATAATTTCCAATGACTAGCTAACTAGAAATTTTTTCTCTACTATGGAGCAGTTCTTCTGGTGTGAAATAAATGCAGGAATGAGAAAACCAGTTATATAACATCTTACAAATATGAGTGTTAGAATTAGTTAAACTGTTTATTAATCTCAGCTTTATCTTGCCTCCAACTGACTCTGAACTAAACCAAACAACTTGATCCCACCAGTCTTGGTGGGCCAAAGTTCTGGGGAAAAAACTCAGAATCTTCCAAAGGGTCTTTACATAACAACGAAACAAGGTACACAGTTAAGCAGATGGAAATCTCAGTGAGTACATTTTAGACAAGGACTGGCCCTGCTGACTGTAATTAAACTTCAATCCTCTATTTGAGCTTCCCCTACCACTCCCATGCAATAGCCAAAGCCCTTACTATTGAAATCTGATTTTTGTACTTAAAGCCAGACTCATTACCTTCCTTTGAAGCCCTTTGTTCTTGAGGAAATTCCTCCCTCCTTCCCTAAAGCATAATACATAAGGCTGAAGGTGAGAACTAGGGTAGAGGAAGGCTTTCAGAATACAGGAGTGGGCACAGTCCCTACAGTCACCTGTCCCTTTACAGGGACTTCTGAAGGGGTTGAAACTCTTGGTACTGCTGGGATTTACCCAGTGGGCTGGGCAGAGGAGGACTCCCACTCAGGACCAGTGAGTTGAAAAATACAGACATGGTTTTACAGCCAGTGTGATACACAGCAAGGAAACATAGTAAAAACAGCATATACAAACGCAGTTTACCTGAAAACAGTGGTAGAAGTTTCTACTTTAAGGAAAAAAAAAGACAGGCAAAAGCAACAAATTTGAAGAGGTTTCTCAACCCACCATAACTTCTTTACAATCTTTTCTTCCTCGTTGAGGTATTTCTGCCTTTCTTGTTCCACCAGGTTGCGCTGTCGCTGCACAGGATCTTCAAGCCTCTTCACTGTTTCAATCACTTTGCCATTGATTTCTAGCTCTGCTTTCTTCACCATTGCCCTCAGCATCTCCTGGTTCTGCAGCTGTTGCAAAAAAGAAATCAACTTCAATTTTTCTTGCTTGACTGACATCCTGACAACAGAATACATTGCAGAGCTCAGAAGGCTGGGATAAACACCACCCTACAGTTACCTTCTTCTTTCCCTCTTTAGCTGTACCTATAAACATTATTCCATACATATATATATAACTTCCAGTTTCAAACTGATAAACAAAAGATGTTGGCATCAGTATATCACCTTCAATGCATAACTTCCTCAAGGATTATGGTTCCTTTATTCTGCTTGGTTCAACATGAATCAAGAATTAATTACGCCTCATGAGAATGCTGGATGCTTGACTTCCACTTTCCATGTATCTCACAAGCTTATGCATCTCACTGCCCATACGTGCCTAGTGGATAATCCCACACATTCATGTCATGGCTGGAATGCACTGCTGTTTTCAGAATGGGGATTTTCAGTCTCTCAAGTGGCAGAGGAAGGACTGCAACATGTGGTGTAATTTGGTACAGGCATACAGCTCATCTGCAATACATAAAACCTCCTTTACCCACCAGAAAACCTCCCCTTTATAATATGGTAATTTTCTGAGAACTGCAAGTTATACCTTCTTTCTTGTCTTAGCCTGATGTTAAGTAACTCAAGCATTAACTGCCTTGCTGATAGTAAACTCACAGAAGAAAACACAGGTAAGAAGGCAAACTAGGCAGCACTCTTCTGTGGGTAGCCCTGGAGCAGCTATGAGCCACGCTCACACAAACCAAACCTGTTTATGTCTGTTATGCAAATCACAAGATTCAAAGTGATGAGCAGTGACTCCACCTAGTCACAGTTTTAGGATAAAGGCAACACGAACACAACTCTGTTAGCCCAGGAGCTAACATATTTCATACTGTAAGATCGTAAAAAACACCTTTGTTCATTGGGGACAAAATTCCCATTTTAAAACTAGGACTTGAACTGTCAGCTGTCTTCTAAACAACTAGGCTGAACAGCCAAATCACATTTAACACACAAAACAAACCCATGTCCTAATAGGAAGAATCACAAAAATGGGTTACCTACAGCACAGTATTATGTAGCAAACCTTCTTAAAAATCTATTTAAAAAAATTAATGAGAATCAAAAAAAAGTGCCTTTGCTGAGACAATTCTTTCCAACCAATATGGGCATGAGAGAAACAAACTCAGTTCCTCACTTACAACTCTTCAGTCCCTGTGCCTGACTCTCTTACTCTCTTCTCCAGCTACACAACTGCGATGAGAGGAAGGGTAACACCTCACTGCAGGGGGGTGTGTGTGTGAGGAGTTAGGTCAAAATTCAGCTGAACAGAAGTGTTAGCAGTTAGTGAAAAAATGAAGCTGAAAAANATAAATATAAATAATATCCAGATTATTTTGAAGAGTATATGTGTTTTGTATGTGTATTTTCCCCATTATGGGATTCATGTTTGGATTTGATAAACTAAAATCTCTTACTGCAAGAGAGCACAACTATCTGAGATACCTCTTTCATTGTGTCATATTTTCAAGAAGGAAAACCTAAATGAATAAATAAATGAGTGAATGAGCATGTAACACTCCAGTCATACAATTTATCCAGAGATCTTTAAAAAGTGGGGAAATTTGACACATGGAAGTGAGTTAAGATCTGTGAAACAACTGATCCGAGGTCAGTGAGAAGGTCAGTAACAGAGTTAGACTTAAGTCTCAGGGGTCCAGAACTTAAGTCCTTGATGTTCCTCAGCTGCTAACAGGGAGTTCCACTAATAGCAAAACTGAGTTGAATGTGTGAAATTGTGAAATGGCAGGCACATGTTTTTTTCCTATTATGGGTGAATGTAGAGGATCTATATTTATTGTGATGTGTACAGCTAAGGTGTTTGTCGTTTGTCACCTCCATTTATGAAGTGCTTGAACAATACCAGGAAGTTTCAGTCATGAAAGTTCATCCATTTCTGATAATGAGCATATGGAATAAAAATGTCACACAGCAAGATTTCAAAAAATCTTGTGTGTTGAGGACTCCCAAACCTCAGTGTTTGGAGTGAGGTCTTTAAGTCTGGAACATGACTCATCTTGGTATCAAAGAAATGTTTTTGCTATTTCTATGAAAATTCATGCAATAATTGGCTAGTGACGGAAAACCTGAGTTTGTTCATGCTTGGGGAACAGGGACAGAAGATGAGAAGGGAGATGTACATATGGGTCCAGAGAGAAGAAAGAAGGAACTGTGGGAGGGGAGCAATTGTGTCAGTCAGCAGCCAAAGAACAGCATGAGGCAGGGAGAGAAGGTGCATGGGGGGAGCTGTGGCTGAGAAGGAGAAGGCAATCTCTGGCCATCACATTTACCTCCGTGTTCTGGAACTGAACTTGATTCTTACCTTTCTTCTGCCAGCAGTATCAGATGTGAGGCTCCCTGGCTAAGTGCACACCCTGCTTGCCCCTCTGACCACCTCTGTTAGTCACTCCATCACCTCAAGCAAAAGATGTTTTATGGGTCTGCCATAGTTATTCTGGTTCCACACCATAGAACCTTTTGTACTATAAGCTTGCTTGAAAATGACCCAAATAAACAATCTTAGACATTCATACTTGAAGTATCTGTCTTAAAACAGAACCAAAGCCCTAAAGGCAAGTGCCCAAAAGTAAGGAAAAGCAATGCAGGCTTTCCAGTCACTACCAAATGGCAATTCCTTGCTAATCAGTTACCTTAACTTATAACTGCAAGCAGCAATCCAACAGAAAAAAAATTAATGTGCTTTTTTAGAATTTTAGCATCCTCTCAGACATTCTTTACCCTTGGCTCTCACTTCCAGCCTCACCAATCTCTCCAGATACCTTCCTTGCCCCTCTTCTTCATCTAGTGCTCCAGCCATTATTTGTCACTGCTCTCACACAAGTACCCCAGCTCTGCCTCTGGCACCCACTTCAAGAATAATCTGATAACTAGTTCAGTTCACTTTAAACCAATTATTATCTGTGAGACCTGTCCAGTGGGAGACTCCCAGGCCCTTCTTGGGGAGAGGCTTCTGGACCACCCACCTCCCCATGAACTACAGTGCACAGCCACAAACAGGAACTGGCTGCCTGCAGCTCAGGACCTCTGTAGAATCTAAGAATCTAGTTCCTGAAGTTTGTTACCATACATTGATTAAAGGTAGTGTCTCCAGTTCTATAATGCAGCTCAAAATGAATTTGAATTTCTAATTCAAAGTTACACTTGTGAGACTGAATATCATATACCATTTATGACAGTGTTGTTATTACATTTTCTGTCCTTTCTGCAGCACTCATTTCCCTGCAAACAGTGCACTGAGTGAAGGAAGAGCATGCATGCATACACCTTCTTAACTGGGAACATCAATAATATCTAACTGTGTTCCCTTAAAATGAGTTCAATTAAAGAAAAGAAGGAGTAGACAAAAAAAAATAATCCAATGTACATATAAGCTAATATACCATGTACTCTAAGGCTTGGTTCAAACCTGCTACTCAAGAGCTCTCTGCGAGCACTGAACAACCCCACCAAAGTCATCATGGGCTCAATTCTTATCAGTAACAAATCCATCTATGACAAAGGCTGTGTTACAGCCCATCTGGCACTGAGGAAAACTGTCTTGAATGTCTCTGAAAATTAGAGCACTTAGAACATGCAAGTGGAGCAGCAAGAAGTGTATAAAGCCTCCAACAACAGCCATGAGGTAAATGTCTGTATGCTAAGAATCCCTGCTCAAAATCCAACCACAGACTGAGTCTTAACTTTTTGGTGGTGTCTTGTAACATATGTTTATCTGGTGTGTGAATCAATACATCTGGATCCATTGCTGCTGGATATGGTTTTAAAAGAAGATTTTGCCAGCACAAATAAAGGATACATGAATGCATGGGTCTTTTCTATCATGTATTTCTCTGATTCTATTAAGAAAATTAGTATGTATTTACAGTGGTAACATCAATTGAAAATTAAACAATAGACATTTTTAAATATAGTTTTATGTCCTGTTCCTGTTTCTTAGTTATCCTGACAAATTTTGTGCCAGTGCAATAATCTTTTTCATTTTTTTTTTGAAATGTTTCTTCTAGTCTGTCACTGTATAAAATTCACACAAACAGGAACAAACTGACTGCCAGCCCAGGAGAAACAGTGAAATTGAAAAATAAGAAGCACTGTCAAATATAAAATGAAAACAATCTGGGAAACCAGAAAAACACTTTTTTCTTTTTTGTTTATAATTATTTTTGAAAAAAACATAGCACAAAATATTTCATTTAAAATGTGATATTGCAACACTCTTCAGTTTAAAACACTGCCTGTTTCACTTGCTGCCCTACAAACTGTGAGTTCTTTTTCAAAATAATTCCGGAATGCCATGACAGAAGCTCTCATAAATGGAATTTATGTGTAACATACCAAAGTTTCCCTTGAGCTACAGGTTCTTCCAACTGACTATCAAAATTTCTCAACTTCCTACTAGCTCAATGCACCAAGTTTGCTATAATTTCTGAATTAAGGGAAGCCAGCCAGAGTTAATGAGCACACTTGGGATGTGTCCTTTTTCCCTTTTCCAGACCTCCTTGGCAGCATTGATTTGTGCAGATGGCAGAAATTTCTTCACTCTTGTGTGCCACAATGTTGTGTTTGATCAAAAGCAAGGCTTCTGCCCCAGGCAGGGCCATGGAGACAGAGTTCAGCTGGGGAAATGCCACCTCCTTGGTGGGCAGTCCTGTGGAAGGATGAACTCCCTGCCTGCAGGCAGCACTGCAGCCTCCAGCAGAGGCCCCTTGCTGAGCACAGCTGGGAGCCAGAGCCAGGCATTTGCCAAGAGCTGCATTTGGCACACGGTGTGGAGAAGGACAGAAGGGTGCAGTGGTTTGCAGCACAACTGTGGAACAATGTGCACTTATACATAATGTGCCAGGGCAGAGATCCCAGGTCAGTCTTCAAATTAGACAGGGAACACGATGGCTGGCACGTAGGCAGCACTGCTGGGAATAGCTTTTGAAAGGGACATTTGCTATTGGAGCATACTCATCCTAAACTGAAAATTTAAATATGTGGGAGCTGTATCACAGGCAGAACTCACCTGACCCAACCCTTTGCTCCAAACACCTTCTGCCATCTCTGCATTCCCAGCAAACAGAACACAGGATGTTGTCACAGGACCTTCAGTTGACACATTTTCCTATACTGACACATTTTCCTATACTGATGTTTTACCTCATCCTTCTGCTCCTTTGCTCTATGATTGGTTCATAATTCAATTTCCTTTAGATAAGGAGGTGAAGGTAAAACATGCTCTGAATTCTGATTTATATTATCATAATTTTGTTCTAAAATTTATCAGAAAACAAATGTGATTGACATAGTACCATCACCCTGGTTAAAAAACCAGTAGCTGCAGCCCTATGATAGCTAACATGTGATGTCACTTTCTGGGTAAGAAGGGCTGGCAGAGTATTGAAGCTTCCCCTGCTGTCCACTTTGTCTTACAAGAAAGTGCTCTGCCTTTTTTTCCACCTTCTGAGACAATACACAGTGCTCTTCAGTTTCCAATTAAGTAAAAGGCTGAAGACCTGTACAGCTGCATATGCTTATTTTCACAGTGTCTGAGATGAACAGCATATATTTATATTTGCAGCATGACTGTATGTGCCAACATACTATTTTTGTTAACTCTTCACTGGTTGTATTCTTTCTTAAAGATTTTGAGGTGTTGGCATGTATTAGGAAGGTATTTTTAAAACCTGAATGTAAGTAGGGCACAACAAACCCTTGCATCAATGTTTGAAGTACCTTTTTATTCTTATTGTTCAAGTTGGCTATTTTTCTGGATTCTGTAAATACAGGGCTCAAACTTTGGCTTAATGCATATCTACTGATCTTCAGCTACATTTGGGTTTCCTGACATCAAAGTTGTTTATCCAGGGACTTAAAATCTGTCTCAACTGTAAACAGTATGGAGCAAGAACATGGTTCTTCTGACATGTTTATATAGCACATAGCATAGCAGGGTCCAAACTGTAATCACAGACTTGATACTCTTGTAATATAAATAATATTTAATGTCTAGAGTCATCCAACAAAGCTAGAAATTAATTTTTTTCTCACTATCTGAGCATCAGTTGTTTAACAAAACTAAGTCTCATACCTTGAAGACTATGCAAGCTTTTGTGTCTTTAGTACTTGGGTCTGCCCTTTGCTAGAACTCTACTACTGAGACTGACTTGTACAAAAGCTAAAAGAGAGAAAATGAGAGAAAGGGAGGGAGGAAAACAGGCATTTGCTGATAACTCCACCTTTTCCCCCAGCATTATCCAGATACTCATACCTGTAGCTGCTTCATCTGATGCAGCTGCAGCCGCAGATCCGACACATTGCGTTTCATACCGTGCAGGCTGACTTGCATTGCTGGGGCTCCAGCAGGGTGATGGACAACAGCTGACTCCACAGTTCCCACTGCATTCTTCCCCCCAGATATGTTGGCAGCACCTGCAATAAGCAGTGGTACAGGTTGAGCTCTCAGCAGAGAAGGTGCAAACGTGATCCTTCCTCTGCCCACTGAACCCACAGGTATTTCACACAGGTGGACGAGAAAGGCAAATGATGGATGCCAAAGCTCAGTATTAACAGGGGACTGGCACCTCCTTCTCCAGTATATTTTGAGGGAAGTCTGCACAGTATCAGAATGCATCTGTGCCGGAACCTCAGTTCTACCAGAGCATTGCATTACTCCAGGACTACTTCCTACCACATGTAGTGGAGATGGGATAATAAGTTACAACCACAGATTACACAAAGCAGCAACAAATCAAATTGGTTCTGAAAGTAACTTCAGGACTGTCCTCCCAGGAGATGTCTGAGACCAAGCTGATGCAAATTCATTCACAGGACTCCTGAACTGCATATTTGTTGATTAATCATCACAGAAGAGGGATTCAGCCAAGCTGCCAAATATGGGGAAAAGATTTCTGTAGAGAATCTTGCTTCACTGCATAAAGGACAACTGCATTATTTCTAGCAGGTATCTCCAGCAGCAACCCTATAAAACCAGAGAAATGAAATGGTGGTGTGGCAGAGGCTCTCCAGCCATGTTGCATCAACCCACTTCCTTTTAGCCTGTCAGAAAGGAATATGGCATTAACACAAGGAAATGAGCCAGCCACACTCTGAAAATAATAATTGCTGTCCACACAAAACTTTCTTTGTTAAAGAATGCTGTTCCTCTACACAGCAACAATGCCAAGCTTCTTCTTTTCAGTCTCAAGCACCTGGGAAAAAGCTCTATTTAGAGAGAACAAGCAAATTCTGGGTCATCAGCTAATAGAAATGTCAGCTCCTTCTCGCAATTTGCACTTACACACCCGTACTCTTCATATTTTTTTTCTAATGTGTCCCTTCCCCCCCACCCTCACTCCCTCAGAAGACAAAATTACAGGCTGTCAGTACAACAAACTTCATTTTTTAGGTCCAGTGCTATGTAGTCCTGCAAATCTCTGCAAACTCTTCTCATCACACTGCCAAATTCACCTTACTCCTTGATCTCAAATGGCTGCTGCTCCCTGAACTATTGAGTTAACTGCCTCTCACTATAAGAAGGACATAGAGATGCTGAAGCATGTCCAGAGAAGGGCAACAAAACTGGTGAAGGGTCTGGAGCACAGATCTGATGAGGAAAAGCTAAGGGAGCTGGGGGTGTTCAGTCTGGAAAAAAGGAGTCTCAAGGTCCTTATTGCTCTCTACAGCTACCCGAAAGGGGGCTGGAAGGAGGTGAGAGTTGGTCTCTTCTCCCAGGTAACAAATAACAGGACAAAAAAAATGGCCTAAAGTTACACCCAGGAAGATTTAATGTTAGGAAAAAATTCTTCACCAAAAGGGTCATCAAGCATTGGAAGAGGCTGCCCAGGAAGTGGTTGAGTCACTGTCCCTGAAGGCATTTAAAAGATGTGTAGATGTGGTGCTTAGGGACCTGGCTTGGTGGTGGACTTGGCAGCGTTAGGTTAATGGTTCAACTGGATGATCTGGATGGTCTTTTCCAACCTAAATAATTCCACGATTCTATCCTATGATTAGGTCATTCCCTACTTCAATTTCTTCCTTCTTTATGATTAAAAAAAGAAACCTGAGAAAATAGCTCATCAGTGGATCTACACTGGGATTTTGGTCATCAAGTTGATCCCACAAGCACACATTCTATCAAGTTTAATGAAATCAAACAGAAACCAGTATTGTGAGCTTTGCCTGCTGAAGGCAAATTTTCAGTGCACTGAAGTGCATGACACATCTTCTAACTGGAAAGAGTATGAATCCCAGAGTGGGAAGTTGTCTCTCCATGCTCTCATTCCTCATAGTCTTTCCAACCATTACTCCAAATGTGCATGAGTAAGTACAGCTCAGCATTAACAACACACTGTTACTCCTTTTCCAACAGGNGTCTCAAGGTCCTTATTGCTCTCTACAGCTACCCGAAAGGGGGCTGGAAGGAGGTGAGAGTTGGTCTCTTCTCCCAGGTAACAAATAACAGGACAAAAAAAATGGCCTAAAGTTACACCCAGGAAGATTTAATGTTAGGAAAAAATTCTTCACCAAAAGGGTCATCAAGCATTGGAAGAGGCTGCCCAGGAAGTGGTTGAGTCACTGTCCCTGAAGGCATTTAAAAGATGTGTAGATGTGGTGCTTAGGGACCTGGCTTGGTGGTGGACTTGGCAGCGTTAGGTTAATGGTTCAACTGGATGATCTGGATGGTCTTTTCCAACCTAAATAATTCCACGATTCTATCCTATGATTAGGTCATTCCCTACTTCAATTTCTTCCTTCTCTATGATTAAAAAAAGAAACCTGAGAAAATAGCTCATCAGTGGATCTACACTGGGATTTTGGTCATCAAGTTGATCCCACAAGCACACATTNGGCTTTTAAGAATCATGTTTGTTACTTTACCTTTATTTGCAATTCTGCTCAATAAAAGCACAGGTCCCTCTGGCTGGATCCATGCTACTACAGTGTGCCATGCCATGGGCTTCTGGAGACATGCTCAGACACAAAGCTCTTCTAGCTTGGTGCAGGCTGTTGTAATGCTATACCGCCCCTGAATGTGCTCCAGCTAGATCTGCTCGGTGCTTCAACAACAGCACTCGTCATTACAGTGCTGAGCAAGCTGCTGCACATTTTTGCTATACTCCAGTTTGATTCAATGCTCTCTTGACTTTCAAAGAGCTCCTTAACAGAAAGCAACACTCAAGAAATAAACAGTCCTTGTTCACTGCCATTATGTACCCACTCCATGCTTCAGTCTAATGTATGCTAATACTTATCTGTCTACATGTATACTGCAGTTTCTCCTACAGTCAAGCATCCATTGCCCTCCCACATGCACTATTTTTTACCTCTTTTTTTAAGAGAATGGTATTTAGTTCATAAACCTTACAGACAGAAACCACCAGAGAGTCTGAAAAATGTGGATAAGCCTCCAAGAGTTCTGATCCCTTGCCACAAATCTGGACTATTTTTGAAAGCACACCTACCTTTCTGCTGTTCTTTGCCTCAAGCAAAAGCTCCAAAACCTCAGACCCTGACCTTGTGATGAGGCAGCCAAAGAATGAATCAGACCCCCCCCAGTCCCTCCCCCATGCTGGACCCCAGTCAATTCACATATTTTCTCAGGAAGGGGTGCCTGCTTTCCTTTTGGTGTAGATGGACTGTGATTTGCTTCTGTAAGCAATAAATGTCTCCAACTCCCTACAAAGCAGCTCTCCTCCTCCGCTGCTGCCTCAGCCACCTCTTTTTGCCATTAGGTGCTCTTGGCTGCCACAGTGTCCCTGCTGCAGAGTGTGCTCAGAGCCTGGGAAACATGCAGTGGGACTGCTGACTCCAGGGGGTGTGAAACACAGACACCGAGTGAGCAATAACCATCAGCAGCTGATTTCTCAGATATTCATATTCACATCAAGAAAGAATAAAAGAGCAGCTGAATGAGGGGCTGCCTCATCTAGGGAGTGTAGCTCACTTTCGGAAATAGTCCCAGGTGTAGCTTTGCGTTTAGATGTAAGGCCAGATGGACTGAAGGGAAAGAAACAGAATTGGCTCTTGCGTTTTTAAATAAGCCCCTTCTTGGGCTAGGTAAGGGAAATTCAACCTCCCACTATAATTTCCTAATACTTTGGACAAACAAAAAAGTTAACTTTCTACAAAGGCTAATCAACTAAGCTGCCATTTTAGAGTACAAAGAGAACTGAAGTGCAGAAAGAGGAAAGGTTTGCTCTGAGCTCAGGGAATAAGGAACCTGACTTCTACTCCCCTACACCTGGCCTTTGATATGGTTGCAAAGATACTGTTCTCCATACGTATTCCAGATTTTTTTGGTTTTTTTCCTAAAATGCTAAGATTTTATTTTGAAGCAGGGACAAAAGGCCATCAGAAGACACTCACCAATGTTTTTTCACAAATTACTAATCTTATTAAAGAGACAGAATATTTTCAAGCATTATTTGGGGAGATGTTACAGTTACTAGATGGCAATAAATCACCCTCAAAATAAAAAAAAAAATATTCTGTAAATACATTAGTGTGCAACTTCACTTCATTGATCCAAGATGAATTCAGGATCATATTTTGTCTGCAAATGCTGATGGAGTTCTAAGATTAGCATGATCTGTCTTTGAATCTGAGATAAGCAAGCAGATATGGACAATGATTTAATTCACAAGTCATCACAGCAAGAGTCATGCATGAGAAGGGCACACAGATATGTACAGATGACAAGACAGTTCACAAAGAATGAGCAACCAAATCTGAGCCCTACATTTGTAATACTTCTCCCAGCTGCCATCTGCCTCTTGTTTTCTATTGGTGGTGTTAGTGCAGAATATTGTACTTGTTGATCCCCTTCTCATGGATTACTGAAATCTCTTCGTTCCTCTTCTAACAAGGCAGCAACTAGCAAAAGGCTATTGCTTTTTTTGGTAATCCAGGAACAACTGATCCCAATTTAATAAATGAATCCAAGATCTAGTCTATCAATCAATCTCTAGCTGATTAACAAAAATATGACAGAAAAGAGATTATGTAAGTATTTCTCAGGGTATTTGTTAGTAATCTCATGGACTCTTACTGGCATGGTTTGGTTTTAGAATCATGTGTTGTTTCTAAGTGAAGAGTTCCTTGATGCCATTCATGTTTCAGGAACTGAAGACCTTTATAAAATA
>VZUA01058721.1:29700-39701 GCA_013401035.1 Horornis vulcanius
TAGCAGAAGAGACATAGCCACATAGCCAGTCTATGGAGAGTTACTGCTCTTTGAACCCATCCCCCATGAGAGAACTGAGCCTAAAGCAATAAAAGATAAGAAATGCAGACAAGCATTGTCATTAGACTCATCTTCCTCAGTGAAACAGCTGCGTTTCTTCAGAGTCCTTAATATTTGGGGCTAAAGAAGCCAGTGGCTTCTAAAGACTGGCAAAGCAAAAGCAAGTTAAATACAACAATTTGGTTCATATGACAGACCAAAGTGAGTATTCACAATCTAGCTATATAGAGCTATCTAGGGTTTAGAAATTTTGGGTTCTTTCCCATACCAAGGGATGTAGTTATCTATCATTGGAACACATACTATAAAACACAGTGTTGGTTCAACATTGATGAGGCAATATTATCTTGCACAGATGTTTTATCTTTTAGGATGGGAAGCAATTCACATTTTTGCTTATCAGAGCTCTAGAAAGGACTGTTCAATCAACATTTTATACCACTCTGTCTTTCAAATAGTCTTTGAAATTGCTAAAACTGGTATCTCGGTGCACAGTTGTCACGTGGAATTGTAAAGTGAGAGAGTCACTGCCTAAATTGCTCTACTTAATAAAAATTGAGGTGAAGAACAAAACAGCGGTCAGCAGAAGTGTGTCTAGCTCCTGCTCCAAGTTTGGACCCAAGTATGTTTACAAAAAGTAGAAACATTCCATAGTATATTCTAATTTTCAAGTAAGCTGAACTGCACTGACTTATTGGACCATGTCCTGAGCAATTCCAGGCATAAAAGCAAGAAAATATTCCATTATACAAGACTATTCTTTTATACAGTAGTCTTCAGTAATAGTTGTTGTGGGTTACAATACTGCAGTATACTGCAGTCATCACACCTTGTTTTCCTTACCTGCTACAATTTAATTTTGTGGCTGTGTCATGTTGGAAAGACAGGATCTAGGGATGCAGGTGTTGGAGTTACAACTATACTTTATAGCACTGATAGGGATCCTTGCAGACTGCTGGCTGCATGGCTGTCCCCACTGTCCTATCCCCTTCTCCCAAGTGATAGGAAAGGCATCTATAGCACAAGCTGAATGCTGGAATCCTTACTCATGTGCTGGATAGGCACAGGGCCATGTGACAAAGCCAATGTCTTTGTCAGTATGGGACAGATGATGATCTGGCCTTTGACAGTAAATGAAGTCCCCACCTTCCATCTCCCCCACCATGCTTGCACGTGCAGCTGTTAGATGTAATGTTGTCATTCCAGGGACATGTCAGTCACACAATAAGGCAGTGAGTGAGGAGTATTTGGGAACAGCAGTGCCAGGAAATGGCTGCTGGTCAGATGAGCCACGATATTCTGGTGGGCTGGGCATGACTTCCCAGAGAATCTTCGCCTTTGCTCTATGTAAGGTTGTTTTTCCAATTAATATTATTCCATTTCTCGTCTAAGTGAGTGTACATTTACACATGCACACACAAATCACTAAGTAATTCAGGTTTAAAGGGACCTCTGGAAGTCCAAACTCCAACTCAAAGCAAGGCCCACTTAGATCCTGGTCCTTCAACTCAATGCCCACCACCAAGTACTTGCCTGGCACCATCTCAGGGAAAGGAGAGAGGCTGCTGTTCCAAATGCACTAGACAGAGGAACACAAGGCACTGTATGTGCTGCTTGTGAGGGTTTCATAAGTGCTTTATACGAGGTGAGGCCTGTGCAAGTGGGAAATGCCATAAATTCTCAGTCTATAATGACACTGCAATAGGGAAAAATCTTAAGACCATTTTGCAGCTGGTTTGAATAATGACAGACTTTTCATCATATTGTCTGAAACTGAAAAATTACAACTTATTTCTTCAAAGCTTTAAGTATTCCTCTCCCCATCCAGAGGCCAGCAGGAAGGGAAGAGTTGGAACAGCACCAGAGAGTGGCTTTGGGAGCAAAGCTTCACCAGGACTTCAGCTCTTTCCCTCTTCCATATAGTTGATAGTTTCCAGGTCTAGTTTGGTTTCTGTCGATTAAGAGGACACAGTGCAATTCCAGACAAACAGGAATCCTGAACGTGAGCTAACAGCTCTAACAGAAAGGTTAGTTAGGAGCATAACAGGTTTGCTAATAAATATCTGTGGTTTACTGCCTGCTGGAGCACAGGCCTCCCTGTGGGAACAGCAGTACCAGGAAGTAGGGAACTGCCTGTATTTGCATTCAGTGCATGACAAAGGTGAAGAGGAGGCACATAAGCACATGAATACCCTGGGGACTTCTCCAGCAGCATCCCATACACAAAGAACTTCAGCCACACGGAGATCTTCTTTCACAAGTCTTGATTCAATCTTTTACACACTTAACAGCTCTCCAGGTGGGATGCTAAAACAAGACCAGCTCTTACTGGCTTCGTAATTGGTGCTTGCTAAGAACAGTTTAGATGCATGCTAATAATTAGTAACAGATCAACGTGGCTTAATTAGGGAAAGTGCTGTCTTGCTGACTGCTAAATTTCTTGGTATCACTACGTCCATAGTGTCCTAGTGACAGACGGACCTTATAAAAAGTTCAGGCGACAAGAAAAGGAATTAAATATTTAGTCTTCTACAGCAATCTGGACATCTAGGGTTAACGACAGGCATTATACACACCCTATAGACAAGATGAATCACTGGAAAATTCACCAGATGCAGAGACTCTGCATCTCATTTAAACCATTCAGCACAGGTGTGAAATTCATTCTAAATACCATCTCAACCTCTCAAAAATTCCTCTCTTAAAGATGTGATTGACTCCCATATCCTGCACTTAAACTTCAGTTCTAACAGTACAGGCACGGAAATTTAAGTAAATTTGACATTTCCATAAGCTGGGAGGTTTGTAATTTTACAGCTATTCACATACCTGAATAAGTTGTAAATTTAAAGTGAATTATCTTACCTGCAGTGTCAGCGCTGCTCTTGCTGGACACAGTTTTCATCATCTTCTCACTATGTAATAACAAGAAAAATTGTAATTTTAGTTTACTGACTATTAAAACTGAAGTGAAGTTTAAATTCAACAAATTAAATGACCTTGTCTAACATATTTTTTAAATTTAAATCACCAGTAATTTGTCAGTCATCAGCAATTTTTTTAAAATCACCTTTTAGTACAAGTTAAGCAAGGAATGGACTATAAGCAGTAGAAAGCACAGAGATGTAGCTACATTAATTTTATTATCACAAAGGCGAGTAATGCAATTAATATCCATCTATCATTTGGCATATTCTTCCTCTCTGCCTAGCATTCTCATGGAGATGATAAAGAAACTTAAAAATGATTGAGCATTCAGGATTTATATTTCAATATAAATATATTCAAATATATTTCTGTTGATTGATTACTAAAACCATTACAGATGAATTCTGTTTTTACCTAGAAGAATCTTTGCTATTACTTGTATTTGGCCCTTTAAAAAGCGCAGACTGAACAAGACCAGTTAAACTGGCAATCTGTTTCTCCATGGCTTGTATCCTCTCTCTGTAAGACAAGAGAACCGTTTGTTAAAGCCAGATATATTTGCTTTCAGACTTGTTTTTCTAGGTGAATGATTACCACAGGATTGGAAAGACACTACAGAGTTTGTGCAAAGGCGCTTGGGTACCAGTTTGCATACACCTTAATTGCAGCAGTTTACCACATCTCAGTTTGGACAGCTTTTGTATTGTATCAGACAATTAAAAAAAAAATCTGCTTAGTTAAGAAGAACAAAACAAACAACCAAATTGTAAACTTCTAATCATCTCACAAGACAGGCACCTAAAACAATTTGTTAATGCCTCTTGGAACTTGTGAAAAAAATCTTTTTCAGCATCACATGCATTTTCTCTTTTACCTACACTGGGCCAATCATTTTGTCTGTACTTAAGGTTTCAGGATTAAAGAATTGACACTTCTTCTTGATACTATTTTTACTTTCCCCAGACCCAGGATTTTTGTCTGGGAAGCATTTAATCTGCCCAAGCTGACTACTTTCCAGTCCAAATCCTTTGCACCTGACATCACAACTGTGCTTTGAAAAGGACAGAAATGTGACAGAGAGGCACAGGACACCAAATGCAGACTGTATGGCAACATTATAATAAAACAGTTTTTCTTTCGTGCACATATCCCAAGAAATTCAAAAAAAGCAGAAGGAAAGAGATTTAGAGCTACAATAAGTATCATCGATGTTTTCTATAGGAACCAAAGGTCACCAAACAAGAACAATAATTTTTTTTTTGGATGTGAAAGCTAACATTTGGGCGTTTATCTGTTTGCATAAATGCATATATTAGTCAGGTACCAGGGGACTTCCTCAGCCGGCTCCAAACCAGCCTTTTGCTCACACAGGTGCCTACTTACACATGCCAGTGACATGTCAGTGACACACCACAACACAGACACACATCAGTATGGGACCTTCTGAAAAGGCATCCCTCTATTACAGCAGTGAAGTGTGTGAGAAGACATGCAGAAGGAAATTCTAACAGCAGGCCATGNGCCTACTTACACATGCCAGTGACATGTCAGTGACACACCACAACACAGACACACATCAGTATGGGACCTTCTGAAAAGGCATCCCTCTATTACAGCAGTGAAGTGTGTGAGAAGACATGCAGAAGGAAATTCTAACAGCAGGCCATGGTTTTGGAAGATGACTGGGAAGAAAACTTCTCAAAAAGCAAGTGGTTAAGAGCAGCAGCAGCGACTGATGAGAGAAGATAGGACAGACAAACTCAGACAGACTCAGCATGCTGCACGGCCCATCCATCACCACTGCAGCATTCTGTGCATGGGGGAGCAGCCAAACTCTGGCCACCCCAGCTGCAGTTGCTGTTTGGTGGCCAAAGCAATAGCATCAATCAATAAGTCATATAAACTCACATGTAGGTACCAATAGCAGCCAAAAGCAAGCTGACATGATAAAAAGCAAGTAACCAGTTCTGCCTGCAGCCAGACGGATTATCCAGGCTAATTATTTCATTCACATTTGGGGAATGAATGAGGTTTCCTAGGATAGCACACAGATACCACAACCAGGAGAGACTCAGGGAGACCCAGAGGTTGAGCAAACAGGGCAGCAAAACAAGTTACGAGATGCTAACAGACAAGCAGGTAAGAAGAGAGTGCTCAGTCAGCCCCTAGCCAGCAGACGTGTTCTTACTGCAATTTAAAGCAGTGCACGAATCTTACTTTTCTGTCTTCATGTTGAAAGGTATTTTGAAGGGTGATGAGAAGACTAGTGGATCTGACTTAATTCATTTCAAACCAAGAAATACGTTATGGAATTTCCACTATTACAAGTTTTAAAATAAGAAACTGGTGCAGGCTACAGTAACCTTTGGAACAAAAACAAGTACTAAAACCCAGGGATAAATATACTCTAACAAACTTTAATGCAGCATTTTTGACACTTAATAAAGAAAACATTTTTTTTTCCCAGATAATCATCACAAAATCTTCCTGGAACTAAACTCAACTGGAAGTCTATCTGTTTTACCAATCCATAAATACGATGTTTTTTTCATCCCCCATTAGATAATCTGGAAACAATTTTCTGCTTCAAAAGATATTATGGCAACACAGAGCTGATCTTGTCCTTTGCCATGAAATCTAGGAAAGTATGTTGTTAAGAGGGAGAGGGATGTTCCAAGATAGGAGATGATGAAAAAGGAATGAAATACTGGAATCAATTGCACAGAACACATTATTTTTCATACGGTAAAAGCATTAAGAATGTGAAGAATCTACATGTGCTCTGGAGTTACTCTGCTAGAAACCAGGCAGATTTTTCCTGTAACCATTTCACTGTAATACCCAGACTTGTTATGGCCATTAGCACCAAACATTTCAAAACCAGGTGTCTGAAAGGAGGTGCCTTTTAGGCATTAAATAAAACAACCTGATTTTTGGAGGGGGTCAGACTGAAGGTGGTGGGAGGCAGGACATTCCAGCATGGGCAGGGAGGGATGCAGAGGGCCTGGTGGTGGGGCTCTAACCTGGGCTGGCGTGGCTGGTGGCCCAGTTCTGTCACCACAAGGCCCCAGAGGAGCAGGGACAGGATCTGCAGTGGACCCCTCTGCCTCCAGCTTCCTTGTGAAGGGCTGGAGCAGCCTCTGCTCCAGGAGGGAGAAAAAAATGCTTTCCTCAGGCTGTGCCAGGCCAGGGTCTCACCAGGATGCCAACACTGCCATGACAAAAATTGTGCATTTTTGGTTCTCAGCATTGTGTTTTCTACCCCTCGCTGTGCTCACTGCTGTGGGGAGGGGAGATGGGAACAGCCTGTCCCAGCAGCTCTGCCTGCACAGGGCAGGCCAGAATCCCATGGATGGGGCAGGCCAAGGTTCCCAGGCATGGGACAGGCTGCCACTCCAGTGACATGGGAAAGACCAAGGTTCCCAGGGCACAGGACAGGCTGGCACTCCAGCGACACAGGGCAGGCTGGAATGTGGAGAACTAGGATAGAGGGTCAGGCAGAACAGAACAAAGTGGTGCCTCTGCCTGCTGCCACCAGAAGGGTGGTAGCCTGAGAAGAGCCAAGCCGTCTCTGCTCCCAGATTAATTTCACAGATAAAGCTGCATCTCTCCACCACCCAGGAAGAGCAGGGAGGGTCCCTTTTACAGCAGTTGGAAAAGAAATGGCTATTTTATCAGCCCAAGCACAGAAAGGCATTGTTTCACATTGTTTTTCTGTGAATGCTGGAAGAGTCAGAGGTGGCAGAATGGTGGGGGAGGAAAGGAGGGAACAAGGTCAGAAGCAACGCCCAGCAGAGCTCTGTCAGACTTGGCTTTGGCTTCTCACAGACCTTTGCCAGGAAGGCAGGGACAGGCCACTCGCCAGCCCTCTTCTCCCCAGCAGCCTGACCCACGGCTCTGCCTATGTCCAGGAACTGGGGCCCTGCCTTAGCATCTCATTCTCTAAATTCAGCAGAAGCAAAGCAAGCCCTTGAGTCTCTGAGGACCATGCACTGATACGTCAGATTTCCTCACCAGATTTCTTCCTTACAGCTTCACTGATCTTTCATGTTACTCCTTCTATTGCAGTTAACTGGAAGTAATTCCAAGAAGGGGTACAGCATATGGCTGAATTGGTATCCACTTGTCATGGCAATGCTATTTAAGAGTGACATGTTACTTGCATGTTACTTCTCTTTCCTGGGGACATCTTTAATATTCACATCACTGAGAAAATACTTCATACACACGCAGAATAAAACTGGTCTCTGTAACTGTTCATTCATGTTCCTGTCCAACTCCAGGCTGTGCAGCACATCACCCACAACAGATGTACTCAAACATCAAATCTGCACCATGAACTAACTGCACACCTTCCTGGAGAAAAAATTTTCAGTGACTTCCTGCTTTATAGTTAAGCTCCAAATGAAGCAATGAAAAGGTGGTCAGAGAGAAATACACCTTTCTATATTACCCTATGATAGAAACATTTCATTGCCTTTTTTTTATCACACTGGGAAAAGAAACAAAACAGGAGTAGGCTGTCTTTCCCAATGGCTTTCCGAGGATCAAGTGAAGTGTCTTAGACTTTATCGCAAATTCCCCCAAAACAGATGAGTGGGTGTCCTGGCAAGGTGGGAACCAAAGATCAGCAGAATTCTTCTGTATTCTGCTTTCTTCCCACAGAAAGATTCACACAGGTGAACATTTCAGTCCTCTGAGGAGAAGATTAAACTCAAATTTTCTACATCTTGAAACTAAAAGGCAAAAGGAAGCTCTGAAGCACCGCAGCTGTTACACTATTTGACAACTCTTATCCCAGAGCCTGCATCTCCTCTTCCTACAAACAGTTCCTCTAACAGAAGGAAGACAAAATATAGTTCACCTTTCCTCCATCCTGTATTGGTCATTTGACTTCATTTTTTCTGCCTGGTTATTCAACACCTTTCATAGAAGAATATGCAGGTTTGGCCCTGTGGAAAGTGTCTGAGACTGTGTATTTGTAAAGCCCCTTTTATAAAATGCTCAGTACATTGCTGATGGAGTCTCTCACTATTCATGACTTTACAAAGTAGGGCCATTTTTCCTAATGCATAGAGAGTCCATCCGTACTTCAACACATTGAACAATAAAGTGGTTTTGTGGGGGGAATAATACCTAACAATCTACACATGGCCATTACACTTAGTCTTAAACTGCAAGCCATGAGCCAATGATGTGATCACATTTTTTGCTCAATCCAACTATCATCTTTTCTCACTAGTGTGGCATAAATAGAAGAGGACAAAAGTTGTGTTCAGGCAGAAGAGAATCATAGTACACACCAAAAATGCTTTTGGAGGAAAAGTATTCTATAGAGTTATCTTGCCGGTTTAGAGTAGGAGCATTTATTACACATTTTTTGCAATATCAAATAATCTAGAATTTTGCAACATATGTTATAAATTGTAAGATTTTAAGTTAACCAGCATTTAATTTAATGTACTTTTGGATAAACAGCTTCTTTTCCAAATTATCTACATTTAAACATCTGCTTTGCCTGGAGTAACTTCCAGAAATGTCCCACAAGCTACATAAATGAGCCATCCAAATATATGACAGCAAATTGCTGTTTATACAACTCCTGCTCACACACAAAAATTTACTCATTCTTCCTGTCGACCTCAGATTTAAGATATGATGACCTTTTGAAGGTGAACTGCTGTAACCCGTTATAGCTTCTAGTATTTTTCTGCACATGAATATGAACATCTTTTATTTCTTTAAATCTCTGTGTTGTAAAAGAGCTTTATATGGGACTCTTCTGGTAAATGAATTAACTGTGAGAATTTAGTCAATGCTTTATACCACAGAAGTAGTTATCTTGGAAATAGCCAAGGTGAAACAGACACAAGAAAGCATTACATGAATCAATTAAATCCCCCTCAACTCTGCCTTAAATAACAGGCTTAATGAAACTGGCTTCCACAGTGTTAAATTAAAATGGGAAACTCCAGTAGAAGAGCTCAGAAACACCAGTTTTCATCTCTTGTAGATCCAAATCTGCTGCAGTTAATGTTCCAAAGGTAATGGAGCCATTTTCTTCAACAGAACCAGGATACAGTCAATGAGAGGTCTTATCTGCTCTAAGTACCCAACATACTCTGATAAAGTACAGAGATATCCCAGTTCAAAATTGGATTTCAAAATTGAAGTATTGAGATGGGAAGAGAGATTCACTTTTACTTCTGACATTGTCACTATCCCTTTCAATCTTTCCCCTGATTTATACTTAAACTTGCATTGTCCTGAGGTTGGGAAGGATTAAAGCAACAACAATGCTGAGATGATGGGTTTGGTGCCTGCAGAGTCCTCAACCTGCTCCTGAATGAGTCAGGATTGGGAGTTTCTTGTGCCACAGTGCAGAGATGGAAAAGACCTCTCTCCTCAGTAGCTCCAAGGCCAGGAGCTCCTCTGTCTGCCCACAGCTGACACCTCTGCATGGAGGCTGACTGAACACACTGCCATGTGCTTTCTGTGGCCTGGCTTTCAGCTCATGGCATCAGCAAGCGGAAAACACACACAACAGAGCAGCCTACACCTCATTTTACCATGCCTGGAAGAGAATGAATTCAGCCCTATCTTTACAATCCCCAAAATATTCTCGCTCACAGAAGCAAGCCCGTACTGTTTAAGGGTGTAAACTCTAAGTCCTACACAACAAGGTAAGGGAATACCTTTCTGCCATTGTGTACATCATCCTCAGGTACCCATACCAACCTTGCAACAATTCACTCCCTGCTGAAGCAGGAAGACAGCAGCTCAACACGGCCAACCCCTTGTTTAGTTTAGTATGGTTTCAACAGTGTTTTCTTTCAAAGTTTATGAAATTATTACAAAGCTAAATTAAAGCTTACAGCATTTTGTCTTTGTAGAACTTAAACTCAATTCTTAATATTGCGGTGGTTAGAAAACATGCCAATTTGCATGAATTGCTTTTGATATTGGTAATTATTTTTTAGAAAGTCACACTTCCTCAAGGTTAAAAAAAACCC
>VZUA01058728.1:6076-17800 GCA_013401035.1 Horornis vulcanius
CTTCACTTACATGCCCAAGTTACGTGCCTCAGCATTCTCCACCTCATCATCTGGTCCGATCACTTTGACAGTGAGATATTCTTTGCCATGCTCTTCTACAAAAGAGTCTACCTCCATCAAGTGATGTTCCTCCTATTCCAAAAGTAAGGAAAAACAGATAAGATGGGCTCATCCAGGCCACTCAGCCTCCTGTTCTTAAAAATGAATAGCTGGGCAACGCTCTTAGGCTCACTTCCACATGTTTACAGCTGCAGGGGTGTCACTGCAGGTAAGTATGAGATCTTATGGGTGCCATTGCAGATAAATACTGTGATTACACAGCCTGGAAGTTAAGCCCAAAGCTGCAAAAGTTCCTATAGGACAAGGTGTACATTTTCCCCACATTTGCTAAGACCATCAGAAGCCAACTTCACTTACATGGTTGTGAATGAAGAGCTGGATTCGTTGCTTTGGGTAATGAAGGTTACGAAGCCGCAAGAAAAACTGGGAGAGGAATGGGGTGGGCTGCTCGATGAAAATGCCTATCAGGATCATTGGCAATGCCTCATCCTACATTCAGGGACAAGAGGAGAGAAGTGCTCAGTCATGTTTCACATCAGACACATAACAATTCTAAGACCTGTTTTGAGAGCTTTGAATAGGCACAGCAGCCTTACCTTAAACCCCACGAGACTTCGCAGACCTTCATCACACACCGTGCAGCCAGTCTCAAATGTCCATATTTGAGGAATGTAGTTTCCCAGGTAGTTCAGCTGCAGCTGCAAAAGGCAATTTGCCAGATTATGCATTACAGGGCAGGGGAGTTTCTTTGTGTGCACCCCCCTTGCACACCCCACTGTGGGATCACATTTCAACTCTGTTTACCTTCTCAGTGAACTAAAGACTCTGAAAAACATAACATCCTGAGGGTCCAGCTATATGTGAGTCTTTGAGCCAGATCCATCTTGCTGCTATGGGCCTGGACTGCTTATTGCTTCTCAAATGTAAACGCACACAGGGAAAGTCAGTATATGTGGAGGCAGTAACCTGATCCACAGAGCCTAAAGGGTCACTGCAACAAACACAGACCAAATCTTTCTCTCAGGACAGTCCACTTACCTTGGTGGGTCCATTTCCATGGATCACCACAGGCAGAGTGTCATATAACAAGTTTCTTGCTCTCACTCGTGAGTTTTCAAACTTCAGAACTATCTCATCTGGAAATGACATTATCATCATGTTAAGGCTTTTATTGATAATTAGAAGCATGATGCCTCATTTATACAGAAAAACTGCTGAAAGGTGAAATTGTGGACAATGGATAACAGTGCATGAGTAGTTTAAGGGCTACAGAACAAATCTTTAAAGGAGAAAAAAAATACTCAGACTGATACTGTGAAGTAACAGGAGGATGGCTGGGAAGCTGGACAATGATTGGAAATTAGCAGAAGCCATACTGAAAGATTCTTTCAAAACTGGCATTGACAAACTGTGCAGTGAGGGACAGCTACTGATGACAGGGACAGCTATTGATGGGAGGACTCAGGCCCTTCTCACCTAAGTGTTCTATGCACCTGACATCTCTCTTTGTCACCCCTCACAAAAATCCATCCTCCTGGTAGAGATCATCCAGGATGTTGCCTCAACACAACCATACAAAATCCTTTGGAAAAAAGACTAGCACAGATACAAGCTGCAGTCTATCATTGATATAAAAACTACACCGCCATTATCACTTTTTACTTGACCAGAATAAAGATGGAATTGAGCAAGACTGAAAACATTAGGCAGCATTGACAGGAGAGTAAGAGAATCTCTTTTGCCAGGACTAGCTAAGTCCATCAGCAGGTCAGGTCAGAAGCCTGGTACAATCAGTGAGTGTTCACAGGCACATCTGGCTGCTTCTCACCTCCCGTGGCATTCCAGCATGGCTCTGAAGCGGAAAGAGACAGGCAGGCCCCAGGCAGGGCTCTGTGTTATTACTTGCACTGGAAGTCCCTCCCAGTTTCAATCCCAAGGCTAATGCAATCCAACATGCCTGGAGATCAAAGTGGCAAGGAGGTGTGAAATGAAAAGCCTGACCTGCATTCCCTGAAGTGGAGAAGGAATTGCAATGACAACATAGTTGGTCACAGTGGAATTGCAAACAAATCCCAGAACTTTGGCAGAGACTTCTACTAAAGCTTTTTCTGTCGGGACAGCCATTTCTGAAATACAATCCCTTCAGCCATAACTTTATTTCTGGTGTCAACACGCAAGTTGCATTCCAAGGAGAAATGAGCTTCCTTCTTCTATCTCACCTAATGCTCCATTTAGGTTTTGGAAGATCCTGCTTCTGTGGTCTAGACTGATGTTGATACTTTCCTTTAAAAGAATGAGATAAATAACCTTAATTAGAACACAAAAGGCATCCATTCTTTACATGCAACAGACCCTATGCCTAGTGAAGATATATCTCATTCCTATAGTCATGTGAAAACTCTCCTAACTCTGAACCCTAAAACATTCCCAGATAATCATATTTCATTCAAATCTGGGACAATTCACCATTTTCTAGAACAAGTTAAATATATTCCATTAGGCAAAACTATGCAAACCCCCTTTACCCCCCTTTTAAAGCTGCTGTGGGTGTGTCAATAACCCTGCATGATATGAATGAAGTAGACTTTACATACAGTCATAAACCCCACAACACATATAATGCACAGGAATGCCAGATAGCAAAACCATCTGCTGTGAAAAGCTTCTTTCCTTCTATCCACAGAGCAAGTGTGACCCCAAGCATTCCCCCAGGTACCAGTGTCAAACCAGAGGACAGTAAGGTGCAAGATCAGCTTGTGCAATCTTTGTTTTTATCCCCTGCTGCAAGGCACACTCTGACTGTGTTGGGCTAAAATGCAGCTCTAACTCAACAGAATTCTGTGTCCCTGCAGGCATCTATTAAGACTGATTACTGGAAAGGACAGCAGGCTGCTAACATCCACTGTCTGAGTGCCAAGTGAGGGGAATTACTCAGCCTTTTTGTGGCACAGAGCCAGAACTGCAGATGAGAACATTAAAGGGACTGCTCATGTTAAAGTATCACAGGTTGTTCTCAGATTTGGCAAGTAAAAAAGTCCAGCTGTTCTAAATTTTCTACCAGCCTTGCTGGTAAAAAAATTGCAAGTGTCTCTCTAATTAGTCTTATAGCAGTTCCCTATTTCAAGTGTTTCCTCTTGGTTTGTAAATTGCTGATACAGTTTGAGTTCTCCATGCATTTGGTGTGTTCCCAGGGACAGGCTGGCCTCTGCAATGCACAGCTGGGCAGGGACAGCAGAACCAGAATGACCTGTGGGCTGGATGGTCTGGTCAGTGCACTATGCAGGGCTGGAATTGCAATGCTGCTTCCAGGGTCCATTCCAGGCTTCTGTAGGGTGTTACATGGCATTTTCCTAAAATGTACTTCAGTGCTAGGTTGGATATTTCTAAGTCAGCACTGCACTCTGCAGTTTCACATCCCCTGGGAGGAGGCTGGTTAGTTCCTCCACACTCAGTAGCTTTAAGCACCAGCACCTACAGATACTGGTATGAGCCTCCAGTAAAACTTGTTTTCAGACATCTCTCTTCCCATTCATATTTTATGCTTAAATATAAAAACCACTGTTAACAGAAAAGGGGGGTACTGCCTAGAATGTAAACTTTCAGAAACCCAAAATCTAGGTACACCTACTCTTTTTTCTGGATCCAAGAAGATATTTGTATAGAAGAGCTGGTCACTGTCATCATCCTGTCCTTTCCACTCCTCCACAAGCTTCTTCAGGTTTGGAGCATACCCTATGAAGCCTGTGGGAATAAGTATGAGGGGGTGTTTCAACCCAGATGACCAAAAAAATGGAAGCACTCCTGTATACATGTACTTTCACTCTCTCACATGAAATCTCACTGCACCCTGTGTTGCTGCAGAGACTCATCAACTTTCAGTTTGCTTTGCCACTTCTCCCACAGGTCAAAGAGGAGGAGAAAGCTGAAAGCAAGCTCTGTGTCTCACCTCCAGAACCCAGGAAGCGCTTTCCATCTCGCACCTGAGGATACTTGGCTTCCAACTTTCTGTCAGGATAGATGTAATTCTCTGCTGAGAAAACCACCTTGCTCTTGGCTTGTTTGAACTTCTTCAGCAGCTCTGTGGGGCCCGAAGCAAAGAGCACATCATAGCTAGAGAAAGAGACAGACAAAAAAAGGACAAAAGGAATGGAGTCAGAAAAACATGTCAGTGAGAAAAGCGTCTAGAAACAGCTAATTCTTTGGTAATCCCTTTCTTTTAATTCTGTTTAACAGTATTACATTTTTTGTAATGCAACTAATTAAATGCAATGTAGTCTTATTCGTATGCTGGGCATATAAAAAGACACTGAGGCTCCAACTCATCCTTTTCTCTCTCCACCTCTCTGGCAGACTAATTCCTGGCTCTGAGGATGTGCTGCAGCCTACTTCACCTTATAAAACAAATAACTCTGCTAAGAAAGGCCTGCCTAGTTCCATAGCACTTGTCTGCTCATTCTCTGCAGATAGAAGTAGCCGAACTGCACCATGGCAGAATCAGCTGCAACACTATCAACCTCATGCAGGAATTATCATCAGTCTATTCTGATCAGCTTCCCAACTGCCATGGATGCAGCTCTGAGTGATTCCCAGGAAACTACAGAGCATTCAGGGAAAGAAAAAAACAAACCAAAACCCCAGAGATCTGGACACACTTTTCAAAGGCAATTGATTTCACAGTTCGTTTCTTCTCAGGGAGAACCTGTCCTAACAGCTGTAAGATTCAGTTCCTGGCAAATTCTTTGCAACCATTACCTTTCTATGAAAAGGATGATCAAATCCTCTTTGTCCACATACTGCTTCAGAGCTGACTTCAGGAGACGGACCTTCTGCCCTCCTCCACCTGGCTGCTGGTCATCTCCACCCTGCCACTCCTCATCCAGCCCCAGCACCTGCACAGCAACAGGCACAGGGTCACCTCAACAGGGCACTTTCCCAGCAGGGCTCACAGGAAAGAACCAGAAGCCACAAACTTACTGGTCCTGATAACTCCCAGTCCAAATCACAGCAATAACAGCCCCAGGATAAATGGACTAGGCAGCCTTTGATCCAGACTCTGGGCTGGACAGTCAGTGTCACAAGGTAGCACAGTGACAAGGCACTCCCAGCCACAAGGACTGAAGCACACTCTGTACTGTGTGCCTTGGCAGTGCAATGCAAAAGTGCCATGAGACTCCCCTGAGCAGGAGTTATGGATCTCATCCCAAGCCAACACTCAGGACACTGCAGAAATGACCCAGTCACAGAATTTTTCAGCCAGTTGAGCAGTTGTGTGTCCTCTCTTGAGCTTTTATTTAATCACTGTGGGGCCAAGACTTATCCCTTTCACAATTTGAAATTCCCTTTGACCCACCACCATGGAAGCTGCTAGACATCACCTGGACTTTGTAGTTGAAGAATTGGGCTGATCTTCTGAACCGTTGGAATCCTTCAGTCTGCTTGGTGGCAACAGTCAGAACCAGCAGTTTTTCTGCACACAGGGGAAAGCACAAGAGATACTCAACTTGTGTTGTTCCCATAACCTGCTGTTCCACTCCTAACTTGATTGTGGGTATAAAATGAGAGATTATATAAAGATACAATTTCATTGCCTGAGTTCTGAGCTAAAAAAAAAAGAAAAGAAAATGTATTAAGTGTGGTTTTTGCCCTACTAGTGAAAGCTACAATTCTCTTCTCTCACACAAAGTACAAAGGAAATTAAACTTGAAGATAAAATAAGAACTACTACAAAATGCCCATTGGGAAGTCATCCATTAAATGCAGTTTTGACTTTCTGCTCCCCACAGAGCTGCTTTTTTGTCACTCGGCATTGACTGGATGTAGGGAAAACCAAAATTAGACTAAATATGTTATTATTCTCTCTCCATGGCTGCTTCAAATTTCTGCTGCATTCCTGAGGCATTTTCCAGTTTTACATACATATTCAGTGTGAATTCAGTTGTGCTATAATTTTCATTTACATTCTCCTCCCAAACTTGCTTTTCATTTCCAGTCCCTTAAAAATGATAAAACTAAATCCTGAAGCTCTCTTTCAAAATTTCTCTGTGGTACCCTGGAATATGATTTTATGTGGAGGTTCTGGTTTCCTCATTGCAATGATGAAATGTTATACTTCACCTTAACAGTTTTGCTGAAGTAGGAATTTGTATAGGCTCTGGCAACAATGCTTAAATGCAAATCCTGCCCATCCGATTTAAACATCAGAAAATACCAGGAAAAACTGAAAGCACATTTTCTTGGCCTCAGCAGGCTTATTTTGGAACAAGGATTTCTTTCAATGGATGTACCAGATGTATCTCCCTCAGGTACCTGTGAAACTGATATTCTGTCTGGTCTTAGAGAGGAAGGATCTAGAAGCTGGAGTTTTAGATACACCAGACAAAGGCAGCAAGAGTAAAAACTAAGTGTGAGACTCCAAGTTAGGAAGAAATAAGATATTCCCAAAGAAATTCCTCAAATCCTTTACCTGCATCAGAATAAGAAAGAGAGATTGAGAACCATCAATAGGTCAGGTCTAATTGTATTTATGAGATGTGTGCACAAAGTGATAAAAGAATATGAATCCCTCATAGGTGCAGTTTTTAAGGGCAGATTTTTAGACATATGAAGTGCATTCCTCATCTAGCACCTCCAGCACACTCCAGTGTCTTGTGTCCAGCCCAGTCAGAGGGAGCAAACAAATGAGTAAAATATGTATGTCCTCAGGGAATATGTTAAAGCCATTTAAATTTCTAGCCATATGATGGCACACAGAAAGCCACGACAGCTTTATGAGAGAGCTCTGAGCTCACGGATTCTGAGAAGGTGAGGATCATGCTGCCAAGGAAGAGGGGGATAAACATGGGTTTGCCAGAGAGGAATGCAGACAACCCTCAAATTCCAGTACGTGAGGGAGAAAGCATATGATAATGGTGAGAGAATGAAAGAAGGAAAGAAAGAAAGGCTCTAACTGCTATACAGTTATTTCAGCCCAAAATCTCAGGCATCTCACATTAAATGAATCACTAATTCATTTTCATGCTGCCACCCCAAGAAAGCCACACACTGTTTATGACTTGACTGCCAAAAGTTTGCTGGACAGGATGAGCGCTAAAGGCTCACACAGAACAGGAAGTGGTGTCCTATTTCTACGACAGAAAAGTTCTCCCCATACAGTTTGTGAACTCAGAGGAGCATGAAAAACCAGCACAAAGACCACTCTCGTCCCCAGCAGAATTCTGAGTTACAGATTCCCTGTGAGACTGAGAGACACTAAGCTCAGTTTCTGTTCTAAGAACTCTCTGCAGTAGCGAGAGCTTTCCATCCCAAGAGACATTCCTTCAGCCCAGCACTGGAAGTCTGTGCTGAGCTATGTTGCCTCCACTCCTTCTGCTTTAACCCTTTCTTCTCTTTCACAAAGATTCTGCTGAATACTGATGCAGCTGATAGGTACTTTCAAGGACAGAGCAGTAAACGCTCTTACTTTCAGTATCACATGCAAACTTTTCAAAACAACCTAAACAGATTGATTCTTCCCTGTTTCCCATATCACAGTCAATTTCCATATGTAGAAATGCAGCCTGTTCTGCTAAGCTGGGCCTCCTGGGCCCAAAGGCTCCCTGGGCCACACTGACAATTAGGAATTGTATAAATACATTTAATAATGGCATGGCTGCAAAATACAAACACAGGGTAGTTAACAAAGCAAGCACTGGACTGAGAGCCAGGGGAGCTGGACTGTACTGCTGGTTCAGCTATGCAGCAGGGAGCCAATCCTGCTATCCCTGTTTTTCCATCTGTAGAATGATAAAAGAGAACATTTACCACTTTTGTGAAGGTTTTAGAGCTCTACAGATGAAAAGGATTGTGTAAGAACAAAGTACTGGAACAGGAACCCTGATACCAAGATCACAATGAAATGATTCAGTAAACTTCTGAGTTTTTATAAAGAATAAAAATCAGAGACCAGATGAGTTCAGTAACAAAAAAAAAAATTAAAGTTATTTACTTCTGCCCCAAGTCTACAGGGAAAGCACAGCTGCAGCTGCATTTTAGGACAAGGAATGAATTTATCCCTAGGCTGTGATTTGGGAAATCTTACTGTGCCACTTCCTGTTAAGATAGTGTCTAAGAAAATACCATTAATATGGGGATCAAATAGAAAAAATCCTGCACAATTTAACAGTGGATAATATAATCTCTGTATTACATTTACAGAATATTTCTTTTTAATTCTATCAACTACAAATAACTATGCTGAGAGCTTTTGCAGAGATCTAAAAGAGCATCTAAAAGAGAAGACAGGTATCATTACACTCACATTACTCTGGGGAAGCTGAGGCACAGGAAAGATGAGACATTTTCTCTTCAAGCCATGCCAAAAGTGATGGGTTCAGAAAACAGCTAATTACAAACCCCTCTTCCAATTACCAATTTACCTCATTCTCTCTCCCAGCCCTCAGTTTTATATCTCTAGTGCACTCTAAAACCTTACTAAAACCATGGAAGATTTGGGATGTGCAAGGAAGGCAGGATGGCACAGAGATTCTTTGTTTTAATTATGCCACTATAGCCAAAGAACTCCCAACACCCCCATAGATACACACTAACTGTATGAAGTAACGTACATATATAATAAAGCTACTTATAGCAGAATCACACTGCAAAGGGAAATACTCTACATAACAAGATTAAATCTCATCCTAATTGCCACTTCTCTAATGAAGACAGAGATAATTATCCAAACTTCTTGGCAGAGTGACAGCGTATGACAGCACTTTGTCAGTGCTGCTGACTTTCTGAAGCTGCCCTGATCCTCTGCTGTTCTACCAACTACTCCAGAGCTTCTACCAACTGTTTATGGGGGGACAAACTGATGCTATTTTAGGAGCATCCCTGATCTTGAGTCACAGTGTGGCCAGTCTGGGATCAAACGTCTCCCCTTTACCTGATTCTTGAACCAAGTTCAAAAGCAGGGAGGGGCTGACCCAGGTGGGATGCAACCCACGGGACCGAGAGCCCTTCACCGGGATGAAATGATGTCTCACCAACTCCGAGCTGTGAGCTGCTCGAGGTGCCGCCCAGGGGCTCACACTCTGCCCTAGGCTCGGGTCGGGCAATGCTTGGGAGCGAGAACAGGAGGCGGAGGCCAGCAGCGGCACCCAGGGCGGCTGTGCCCGTCCATCAGCCGGACCGCCGGCTCCCCCCGTGCCCCGAGCAGCCCCCGCTTCCCTTACCTTCCTGCTGCGAGGCACGGCCACCCCCCGCCCCGAGCAGCGCCAGCACCGCCCAGAGCAGCAGCACCGCCGGAGGCACCATGGAGACGCCTTCTCCCCCGGACCGCGAGCCGGGAGCTGACACCGGCCGGGAGCGCTGCCTGCGGGACGCGCCGGGCGGCTCCGGGGCTGCCGGAGCTGTGCCACGCACCAGACCCGCCCGGCGGAGGAAGCGGGGAGGCGCTGGCTCCTCCTCCCGGGCAGCCCCGGCCCCCGCAAGAGGCGGGCGGGCAGCCGGGGCAGGGCCGGGAGACGGGGCAGGAGGCGCTGGGAACGCGTGGAAAGCGAGGGAACGTCGAGCCGAGGAGCTGGCGGGTTTGATCCCGGAGCTGCGGCGGCTTTGCCCGGGGTGCACCCGCGGCCCTGGGACACCGCGCAGTGCATGTGCAAGGGGCAAACGCCGGCGCAGGAGGAGAGGAGTCACTCTCTGGCCAGATTGAGCTGCTGCTGGGCTGCAGCTGGCTGACACTTATGGGATATTTGTGTATAAAAAGCAAACCAGGAATGGATTATTATGTTATGCACAGCTCGAGAAACTGGAAGCCTTATTAAATACCTTCTTCATACCTTCCTCCTACCTGTCACCTGTATTTCCTTGGTGAACACAAAACCTGCAGTGGTTTTGTTTCCTGTACTAACTGCTTTTCTCTGGCCATATACACATCTTTAAGTCTCACATTAATCTCTGTGGCCTTGTGCTGGGTTTTCTTGCTGTAGCCCTGATCACTTATCCAGGCATCTTTTTCAATTTCATTCTGCCTTTGAGAACAAGCAAAATAATCCTGTCTTAGAAATTTACACTTCTTAAAATTAACATTTGCCTTACGGTCAGTTCTACATTGCAGTGAATGTAAGATTTAGACATAGGGAAACCTTTTTGAGCCTGCAGAACACCAGATGAGGAGCTGCCACTGACACAGATCCTGTGTGAGGCCTGTCAGTAAATCATCTCTTTAAATGAACAGAAATCACAGATATAACAGGGTTCAGATTAAAAAAAAAAAAAATAAGGCATGAGGAGAAAAAAACCTAAGCACATTAGAAGGGTCACACTGTAGATAACTGATATTCTCCATGATCTAAAACAACATCATCCATTACTCTTTGTTCACTGAGAATATTCTTGAGTGTGTTCAAAGCACTTCTCCTTCCATTCCTTCTACCCAGTGCAGGAATTCCCTCATAATTATCAGGCAAACAGAACAGTCCTCATGCTCAAGTGATGAGCATTCCAGGCAACAACCCAAGGAAATACTAGTTCTCCCTAAGACAGTGATTTCAGAAAACTTCCTTTTGCAAAAATGCCAGTTTCCTTAAATTAAAAAAAGAATGAGAACATCCTTTCACTTTAGATTTCTTCAATACTTCGCAGGCCTGGACAAAGCCCAGATTTACTGGATAAATCTTTATCAGCTTCAACAGTTTAAGGCAGGAGCCACAGCAAAGATGTTCAGTTTTTCACCTTCAGACCTCAGACTGAGAGCTGCAACTCAACATGGGTTTTTTAAAATTGCAGGTTTCTCATTTTAATGAATTTAAATCTCTCCAGTCTAAAACAAAAGCGGTTTTGCACACTCGAAATCATGAATGCCTCTTTGTTTATGCTACTGTACCCAGGCTGTCTCTGTTTGACAGCTTTGTATTCTGCAGCTATGCCAAGCCAGGCAGCACATTACCCTGTTTGTGTGTTTGCCCTGCTCCGAGCACCGGCTGCAGCCGGCTGCCTGTGTTTTTAAACAGAGCCAGCTGCCAATGCAGATGTTCCAGTGAGTACGTGCAACACGTGCTCCAGGCAGAGCAGCAACTTCCTGAAAAATGGAATGGTCAGAGCTCTGCTCTTACAGCAGCCTCAAAGCGGAGACAGCACCAGCCCCACTGAAACCTGCAAGGAATGGGATCGCACCCACAGCTTTGGGATCCCGGTGCCCTCCTCCAGTCAAACACCTCATTTGCAGGAATAAACTAACGTGTCTCCTCTGTTTCCCTTAATTGAGCTGCTTCATTGCCTCAACCTGGTCGAGAATTTTACATTTTACTTTAACGCACAGCGTTTCTGTCTGACTTGCTTGAAACTGTGTTTCTCGTTCTCTCTTCCGAGCACTGCTGTGGATACAAAGCTTTCCTGTGCACACTAAGACACGTGAGAAAGTTTGTTCTTCTATTTAAGATACAGTGGGATAGTTTGATAGAAAGAACTTCCTTTCCCGCATAGTCTCTGTTGTGGTAAGCCAGTAAACTGCAACGGGAATTACGGAAAACCCCTCCAGGCCTTTTCCATCGGTGCAGTGACCCGGGCAGGAGACACAGAACCTCAGCCCGGGGCTGGAGCTGCTCGACGGCACCCGCGGATCCAGCGGAGGGAGCGGGGCAGAGGTAGGGCGGGCCCGGAGACCGGGGGTTGGAAGCCGGGGGG
>VZUA01058737.1:17753-32124 GCA_013401035.1 Horornis vulcanius
AGGAAAATACACTTAGATGTAATTCAGTGCAGATTTCGGTTTATGAAGTTTTTGCCAGCATTAAACGTTTTTCCACTTGAGTCAAACTGCAGTTTCACTCACTGGTGGTTTTTATCTATATGTAATACCCTACTTCAGGGAGGTTGTGTGCCAGATACTGGACAGGCAGCTCTCAGTAACGTGGGTTGTCTGCAATATTGAGTATTGGATTTGAGAGGTCAGCTCCTTGTTTGGACATTTCTCGGAAGAACAGTACACTGCTGTCGGTTCCTCAGCAGACTTATCCACGACTTGCTCTTACCCACAGAATGTTGCCATCAAGAAACCTGCAGTTCAGCCTCTCCATTAATTTCTTGGCAGGAATACTTTGTTCACATGGTTTAGGAAGGGGTTTTTTTAATTTTTTTTCCACCCAGCAGTTGGGAATAGTATGTAAATGATCAGTAATTATTGCAGTAGAGCATCTTAGAAGTATCTTCTGACTTGCTACAGGGCTGTGAAGAAACCCACTAAATAGCTGTGAAATCCACACTGAATTTTGTTGGCGTTTTCTTTAGGAACCTTGGAAGTAAACAGCTATGGTTGGTTCATCATCAGAAAATCAAAAAGTAGTTATTTCTTTTCATTTACTCGTAGACTTTATATATACAGTGCTGGTGTGTTAACTATATAAAATAAGTTTTCTCGCCTGCCTGAGCAGATGTTTTTCCGGCAAATAAAAATAGTCTGTAGTGACTCCTTCATCCAGACCTGCTCTCAGATGTTGAAGGCTTTGCTGTCCATGTCATTCAGGAAAGAGCTGTGAGGCTGGACTGCTGGGACTGAGGTGTCAGGTGGCTGCAGATCTGTGCAGGCAGGAATCCACACAAATGGTAGTGGACTATTGGGCATGAGTTTCACTTGGGGGAGAAATGGGAATTGCAGTTTGCTGGAGAGTCCAGAAAGATTTTTGTAAGAGAGCGTGTGACAAATGCCGTCCAAAGGAATGCAGCTGGGGTACAGGTACTTGCTGCAGCTGGTGAAATCAAAGCAGGTGTGGAAACAAAGGCATATGGTAAACATGGCCACCAGAAGCTGATAGGAGTTTATTCAGCATAAGATTTAAGGACTTCACCTTTGCTTCAAGACATTGAAAGGAGGAACTCTTGCTGTTCTCTGAATCTCTTTGTGAACTTGTAGAGTTGAAGTAGGAAATGGACTGTTGGGATACCTGAGGGAAGATTCATCCTCCATGCTGAATAAAGATGTGTACAGATTGTATCATGCCAGCTGTGTGGCTGACAGGGATGTTACCAGGTAGCTGTCTGCCCAGCCAGGAATCCAGAAATTACTCTGGATAGTAGCCATCAACATTAACTGGAGTTGAAATGCAGCAATACCATGAAGACTCTTAGGAGGTGATCAGTTTCTTGTTAGTATGCTCATTTGGGAAGGTAAATGGTGTGTTAGTATAATTTCAAATAAAAACAACATCCAATCAGTAGACAAGACACTACTGGTGTTGTATGCTTTATTTGTGGTCTGGAAAGACTTCTATCATAAACACACAAACAGTGTTGATTATGCTGTGGATTTGCCAGTGAGGAAAAAACAGTGAGTTTTATTTGGTTACACAGATTTAAAACCTTGTTAATAAAGGAAGTTGTTCAACAGACTGAGCAGGTCAAGAGTGAAGGCTGCTGCAACATTATTATCTTAGACAAAGATTCTGTCTCAGTTTGTAGATGCTGGAGTTACTGTTGCTGGCCAACATTGCTTAGAAGAAATGAATATCTCCATCTTACACCCACTTTCAGTTAATGCACTTGACCCCTCTTGATTTATTAGCATCTCCTGCTTCACAGTTGCCTTGTGTCTTTTGCTTCCATTATTATGGCTTTTGTTTTCTTGTTTGTCTCAAGGCTGTTTCCCATCTCAGGTTTGACATTCCTTCAATGATTAGAAGAAGGTTGTACTGATGAGTCCCATGTACGTATTTAGAGAGGCAAGGCCTTCCTCTACTTTGGCTAAATGTATTAGGTGGAGGCTGTCTCCTTTTATAATGCTGTTTCCTTGTCATTTAAAAATGAGATCAGTGGCAGCACAAGGAGACTCTTCCCTTTTCACCTCAGTGGCTTGAATATATTTTGATTTTCCAGTGGCATTTCACATTCTACTTGTGTCTTGAGAATCGTGTAAGACATGACATCCCCACATAAATCAGAACAAGAATGTATTTAATTAAAGAGATAAGTAGGTCTCTGGGGACAAGATCTTTTATACTGCTAGCTAGCAGATGTACTTTCCAGGTCCTCCTCCATGTTCCTGTTGGAAGAAGACCCAGCAGAATGAGGCACTGTGTGTGTACAGGAACTAATAAGAAAGAAAATTACTCTGAAGTGAAGCAAACACTGTATGTAAAATCCATGCAATACTTCAGCACAGCCAAATTTGAAAGTAGAAAGGAATGCACAGCTTTTATTGAAATCACATTGGTCTCAGAGGGAATGCAGGGGGAACATAAGCACAGCTCTGAGGAATTCCATTCATGGAGCTGTTCAGTGTTTGTTAGGGTTTGCTTGTTTATTGGATGCTCAAAGGAAACCATGAACTTTACAGTGGAGTTCCAGTTTTTGCTGGTTTTTCTTTTTGGTTAAAACTTGACTGTTTTAGAGAGTAGATAATTTTGTAAAATATATCTCAAAATGTCAGGTGATGCTTATGACTTCATTAGGAAGATAAACATCATAATTATTAGAAAATATATCTTGCTGGGTGAGACTCAAGAGAAGGCCTGATCGCCTGAATTCATCCATCAAAGGAATTATTATTTCTCCACTGAATGGGGAAAATGTAATTACACCTTTTTATTTTGTCGGTGAAGTTTCATGGGCAGGTTTAATGATGGTATGTGCACGCCAGGTGAAGCCTCATAATTTGGGTGTGACCTTAAAATACAACCCTCTGGCTGTGTAGAGATCTTCACAGGAGTCTGTAGGTGGAGCAGAAAGTGGACTGACTCAAATACCCCTTAGAGATGGCTATAGGATATATATTTATGGTTTGCTTCACTGATTCTTAAACACTGCGCTATGTTTGGAATTGCATGGGCCGCAAACAGCCAAGGTGGGCAGTGCGAACACTCCCTCGGGTGTTTAATGCAGGTGTTTAGTGTCCCGAAATAGATCAAAATTCTGGCCTTCTTCCAGACAGAAGGAGACCTTCCAAAGGCCCTAGATGTCTCTGCTGAGGTGCGTGAGCAGCAAGGTGGGCTCTGCACACTCACCTGTTCTCCAGGGCTTGCAGTGCTCAGTCCATGTGCTGTTTAGTTCAAAGACAGAAACAAACCCAAGTCCAGAGACTGCAGAACAGTCTGTGAACAACTGAAGGGCTCTGACTGAGCCTGCCCATCTGTCAGGGTGCTTGGTGTACCCTTACCTGGCACTGTGGCTGTGCAGTGACCCAGGCACTGTCCAGCCTGGTCAATGTGCAGCTGTGGGGTAGAGCAAAGAGATCCAGGGGCTGAGGAGACTGGGCTGTTCCCATAGAGCAGCCAGTGTAGAAGAGCTGTGCACTGAGTGTGCTCTAACAAGGCATAGAAATCCTTCTACCTGGACTTGTAGAGTCTACATGGCAACTTTAATTGCACCGATTACAAATTATGGTGTTAAAATTTCATTCTGGAGGTAGGCTGAGTATTCAGTGTAATCCTATACTACAATGTTGCTGTCAAACAAAGTAGTAGTAATAGTAGTTGTGGAGAGTTTGAGCTTTTTATTTTATAACCAACTGTTGTACCACCAATAGAAATGTGTTTTCACACTCTTGATAGATGAAGTGTAAACTCTGAAATAACTAAAACCAAAATTTCTCAATACAAGCTAGTCAAAGCCAAATCAAAACAAGAACTTTGAAAATTTTACAACAGTGAATGCAACACATTTGATTGCTAGCAATTTCCACAGAGCATCTGCCAAAGTTAAAACAATATCAGCTTTTATTTCTACAGAATTAAATGCATTGCTTTCAATCTGGAAAGAGAGACCTTTTCTTTCTTTGTTTGTTGGTTAATTAGGTGGAACATCATAAATCACTCGAGCTGTTCTGTTGTATCTGTAATAATCTCTGGATAAGCAGCAGTTTGTAGTCAGTAGAGCCCAGGGTCTGAGGTTTCGCTCAGAACTATGTTAATGTGTAGTCAATTCTGCAGGTGTGCTTTTTTTTTTTTTCCTTTTCATTGACTGAGGACACATTTTGTCTGTCAACTGATATAAAGGTCTGGTGTTTTACTTGCTCTGTCACTCCCTGCCCTCCAAGGTATTGAACAGGGCCACCCTCGACACTGAAATGTGGCCACAGAGTGATTGAGCAGGGGTGAGGCCAGGCCACACCTCAGTTCAGCTGTTTGTTTCAGGAGCAGGTTCCCAGGAGGGTTCTCATAGCTTGGATAGCTTATCAGAACAGCCCCATGTCATTGTCCCAGCTCCATGGAGCTGCTGCTTCCCCGAGCCAGAGGCAGGGCTGTGCCAGCAGGCTGCAAAGGGCTCTGTGCTTCCTGACCACTGCCCTGGGGGGCTGGCAGGCAATGATGGCCCTTAGGTCACTCTCAGACAGAGGGGCACAGGCCATGCTCACTCTTGGAAGCTTTGCCACCCACCTGAGAAACAAATGGTCCCTCCAAGCTGGCTGGTGTCATCGTGATCAGCACGGTGTTACTGCATTGTCCGACAGCCAGCACTGCTGCCAGCACTGCCAGCAGCCCCTGGAGCACGGCAGAGAATTCAGCTGGGTGCCAAGGGCATGGCTACCATGCAAAAAGCCTGTTGCAAAACACACAGAGACCTCAGTGAAGTTGTTGAGAGGCTTCACAGGAGAGCAGAACTGCGGGGTCCCCTCAGGACAGCGGGTCTGTCGCCCTGCTAGCGGAGTCCCTGTGTCACAGAAATCCTTTCTTGTGGAGGACCTCGTGGAGCTCTCTTTTTCCTATGCAGTGGTGATTGTAAGGCTGTTCCAAAATGTGACAGCTCTAAGAGTTGTAATTTATATCCTAAATGTGCTCACATCTGATTTAGAGCAATTTATTTTCATCTCTAAGTTAAACTGTTCTTTTTCCTTCCATGTGTTTGCCTTGACCTGCAAGCAAGTATATCCCCATTCTGTCTTGGTCTTTGAAAATGAGCAAGTCAGAACGAGAAGTTCTTGTCTTGTTAAGCTTAGGAAAACTAGCTTTAAGTACTTTTAGTCCAGCCTGATTGTTAAGAAAATTTTAATGTACACCACAACTTTGTTTATTGTGAAGTGGTTTCTGGTGCACAACAAGCATACTAGCTGAACAGAGAGCATGCATTGAACACCTGAAATGATGTGTGCTTTCTTTCATTTTCTAAGAATACAGTTAAGCTCTGCCCATACATACTTAAGTTACAAACATTTTATAACATGTTTTGCAGATGCCTTTGTGAAAGCTGACAGAATACATTTGTGTTTTGTAAGAAACCAGAAACTGCAATATACAAGCGGTTACTTCTTTCAAATTACTGCTGGGTTTTCTCAAACAATATGTGCCCTTTGAGAAATCCCTTGAACCATGGAGTGTCTTTGATGAAAGACTGTTTTGTTAGCATTTGCCAAAGGCATGTGATGCTCAGCATAAACTGAAGGTAGAAGAGTGGATGACTATGATGGGAATCAGAGATTAATTGCAGCCCTTTTAGGTGTTATTTAGTAATATTGCAGCCTACCTTACACCACTGTGGGTTGTGTTGGGATTAGACACAAATATAGAACATCTTAAATAGGAGATTATTTTTATCTGGTATAAAAGTACAGTTACAAGAAAGTGTGCTTTAGGGAAACAGAAAACTGTGTAAAAGACTTACTTTTGAAGATGGTGTGATTTGTGCTGCTGGAGGAGGAGAAACATTCTCTTTCTGCTGACTACACAAACCTCTAAAAAGCAGTTTTGAGGAGATGAAGTCTTAAAGACTTTCATTCAAATATGTCTGTCTGTGTAGGCAGCTGACTTCTGTACCTGCTAAATTGTCTTCTCAGCATATAGTGACTGGTAATATCTCCTCCAGGTTTTGCTGGAGTAATTGAATACATCGATCTTAACGTTTTTAAGCTTCAGGCTGTTTTTTAGGATTTTCAGGTAAGCTGTCACAAGGCTCATTTTTCTGGTAAGTCACACTTCCCCACCCCACAACAGGGCATTGTGTCCTTGTGTTCCCATAGGTGCTGCTGGTTTTCTTCTGCTGAGTCTGCCCACAAAGGCTTCATGGCAGAGTGACTTTCCTCTGAAGTGCAGACAGCAGGGCCATAGTGAAAGGAGTGGTAGGGCAAGTCTAAACCCAGCCCAAACTTGTTTGCAAATAAATGACTGAGTTACAGAAGTGGCAGCAATGCTGGCATCCCTAGGTCAAAATTTTATTAATAGCATTCCTAAGAAATTAGAAACATCAGCTTCTTTTGGTCCTTATACTCAAAGCTAGCGTGTTGCATTTTTTCTGCAATTTGCTTCTTGGTTTTGCTTGGAAGTATAGGAAACAGCAGGGTTAGAATTCCTAACCTTTGGAGTTCTGGCTTGGTAGCATAGCTCTAATAAGGAGGACAGGGTGAGAAGGGAGGAAGTCTGGAGATGATGTGGCAGACCCACCTGTAATCACAGTCTCTTTCACCTTTGCTAACTAGGTGGGGCTTCTGAAGAGGAGATCAGATTTAGTGTTGAAGAAGTTGCTTGAGAAAGAGCTGAAAGGGTGCTTGAGCATCCCCTCACACACAGGTGATAGGGAGGCCAGGCACACTAGCTTGCTCACTCTAAGTTTGCTGTTGCTCAGGCAGTCCCACCAGTACCAGCAGGATGGACTGACATCCAAGCAGCGTAAAAACAAAAGGTTTTATTAAGCTATAGGTGCACATTTGTATTAGTTTTTGTGGTGCACACAAAAAACAGACCTCAGGGCTTTGGTTGCAAGGCACAACTTTTTGAACGAAAATAGATAAAAACTAGGTCATACCATGTCTTGTGAGTTTCTCTCCAAGCCCCTGTATTTCACTATTAAAACACAACAAGTTGACTGCTGTAATTGTGCTGGAGGTTACTGGGTCTTAACACAGCGTGTTGCAAGGGCACCAATAAATCTAGATCTGATAGGATGACCCTACTTTATTTTTTGCCATTGTGTTAAAAAAGCCATAAATGTTGTCATTCAAAGGGAGCTCTAGAAAAGAGTGTGGATTCATTTTTTGCTGTATTGATTTTTTTTTTTTTGCCTTCACACAGTGCTTGGGTGCAGGGAACTTTGATTCATTTCCTTCTGATTTCCTTGCTTTGTGAGGAAGGACTTTGAAAAACAGGTGGAAGTATAAGTGAAAAGCTCTCTTCCTTCCACATAAAATAGGTAGCACAAAGAGCTGTGGGCTTGAATGTGTTCTCAGTTAAGCAAACAAAAATAGCTGATGGTCTCTATGCCATCTAGGGGCTCACAGGACACTTAGCTCTCTTGATTCCAAAGCCAGCATCAAGCAGGGACCTGACATTTTATTTCATGTAGAACACATATTGTTCTTCATTCTTAGCTTCACGCCAGGAAGAAATTGGGGAGGAGCTCATGTGGTGTGTAGACTGTTATTTGTACTTTGAATTTCCCTCCTGGGTCCCCATTCAGTATTGTAGAGGTGTAGTCAGAGCTATCCAGCACTTCTTGGAGGTCTCCACACTGGCTGCAGAGACTGGTTGCAGGACATTCAGTTTCTGTATTGACTGTTAGCTGGGTAACACCTGAGCATGGAAACAGGGCACAGTTTGAATGTACACTTGAGTGTTGGTGTTCTCAACTGTTAAATTAACTCAGACAGAAGAAATAAAGAAATGAGCAAATTGTTTCAACTGGTGTAATTATTCTCTTGGTTATTACATTTCCTGATTTTCTTGTCCTTTATGTTGTTTGATATTTAGGCATTAGAGGACTGTTGAAATCCTCAAAGCTCTTGCTGGCTTGGGAGAAAGTCTGCTGTCTGAACTTCACTTTTGGTTCCAGTTCTGAGAATCACACAAGAAAAACAGAATCCTTCATACTTGATAAAAGAAAAAAAAAAAAAAAAAGAAAGAAAGTTAACAGTATCACTCTGTTCCTCATAAGCCAGAGAATTTTGTGCAAGTTTAGAGACAATGGTACAGGCAAAATGTGAGCCAGCTTCTGAGTTGTCTGTCATGAGACACCATGAGATGTGGCACAAAAACTCTGAGCAAAACATGTAAATCCAAACAACTTATGATGTATCATAAGATGACAGATTTCTCATGCTACAAGTATACAGACCTTTTCTTCTAAATTCACATATTCAGACTTAATTGTAGCGCTGAGGGGCAGAAGAATTGATAATTAAGGTTTGCTTTGATTCAGTTTTATGCCAGTGACCTCAGGAAAGTTCAGCTGAACTGAATGCTTATTGATGGCCCAAAGACCTGCTGTTCTAGTTGCAATGAAACATCTCAGTGCAGAGGGCTGCAGGTATGGTAACTTGTTTAGCAGGATCCTCTACCCCTTGTTTTGGGTGTGTCTTTTCAGCACACTAAACGTGGGTGTTGAGAGTCTGCACACCCCCAGCCTGGGTCTGTGCAGAGCAGGAGCTGTTTTGCAGAGATTTCACTGTGTTTCTAAGGGTATGAACCACGATTGTCTGTGTAGCAGTTTTCTCATATGAAGATGATAGAAACTCCTGACTTGATCTTAGGGAGTTAGGGCAGCAGCCAGTATTGGAGGGTAGCTTCAGCCTTTTCAATGCAAATGAGCTCAGGATAAACATACTGCACTATGTATTTCTGGTTGCAATATTGAGTATGCACAAACGTGAGAAAGAGCCTGGCAGCAGAGTTGAACTGCATGGGAGGAAAGCATTGTGGAGATGACATCTGGGTTGGAAAGTAGTGATAAAACTTCTGTTAAGAACTGTCAAAGACTATTTTCATTTTTGCTTGCTTGCTGTACTAAACAGCAGAAAAAACTTAAATAGTCATGTTTCTTTGTACTGATGGACATTAAAGATAAACTTTATCCTGTAGATAAACTGAGGCTTTTCTGCAGGGGATGTGTTTTTGTGATATGACATAGGGAGACATTCCATTTTTGAAACACTACAGTTCAGAAATGCTGGAAACCCTGGCCTAGATATCTTATTTTACAGTGCAGTTCTGTGATGGCTGTAGTGTCTTATCCTGTATAAATGTACTTGTCTCTGCTTGTCCAAGAAATTATAGCAGAGGCCCTTCTTAGCCACTGCTTCTAAAGCTCATCAGGCTCTCTCCCATGGCAAGTGCAAACTACTACTTCCAAAAGTCTGCATTACTGAAGAGATTCAAGAGAAGTGTGACTGCTGCATTTATCCTGCCCATGTAAAATGGAGTAGCACTGGAGCATTACTTCTGCACTAATTGAAAAAAAAGTGTTGTTGCTATAACTGGCCTTCTGTTTTCAATGTGTTTCATGTAAGTATCCTGCAATTTAACAGCATTTGTGGGGAACCTTATTACCACAGGAAATCTGGATGTGTTCAGTGGGATTCCTATAACTTACTCTTTCTAGATCCAGTGGCAGTCTGCGCTTGTAGCTCAGTGGAGTCTGTCCACTTCTGCCTTACACCATACCTTGTGGAGTGGAATTAAATGCTGAGGCTTGCAATTGAAGGAATTTGTGTTGACATCCAATGTCATCCTTACTATAACCCCCAAATCTGTTTATAATGGCACATGTGATGAGCTAAGTCAAATATTATGTTCTCTTTTGTCAGAGCTTTGCTGGAGATTAGTACAGGGAGGTTCCTGAAATAGCTACAGATTGACAGGAGAGCTGAGCTGGAAGGGGCCTCTGGAGGTCTCTAGTGCAGACTCTGGCTCCAAGCAGGGGGTTAGATCAGGACGTTCTGGGCCTTGCTTCAGTCAAGTCAGGAAGATCTCCAAGAATGGAGATCCCACAGCCTCATGGGCCCTGTTCCAGTACTTAATCATGCTCATTGAATATAATTAATACTTTTTTCACAATTGGAATATTCCTTGTTGCAACTTGTAACTGTTGCCTGTAGTCTTTTCATCACGTACTTCTGAGAAGAGTGGCTCCATCATCCTAAGTGTAGTGTGTCCAAAAAGCTTTTCTCATATATTTGTGTGTGTGTAAAAACTGTTAAAAGAATTTGAGCCTCTTTGGGGAATGATGAACAATATCTGTTGCATCATCCCAGTCTTCATCCATGCCTAAAGGCAGTGTACTTAAAAATCATGAACACCTTGACCTGAGAGCATGGTGTGTTTCAACTGCAAATGAGAGAAGGTGAAAAATCACTCTGCCCAGGAAACAGTTCATGGTAAATAAGAAAAGGAGTACAGCTAGTGTGCAGAATAGGATGTTACCAAAGTGTTTGGTTAGTAATACATTAGTGAAATAACAATTCTGAACGTTAATGCAAACAGTGCTCTGTAACTGTGTCCTTCCCTTGCTCATAGGGAGAGGAAAGGAGCTGCCTGCTACTAGGAGATGTTCCCAGGTAGGCTGTCCTTAGAGGTTAAGGGAAGAGCTTCTTGCTGAGGGACTGGAAGAATCTTGAGTCTGCGCAGTAAGGTTTTGAATTCCAGCATTGTGTGGAGTGGAGAAGGACTAGTAGTTCTCTCTGAGAGATGAAATCCAAAATTTCTGCCTAGAGAGGGATGCAGATTCTGTAGCAGCATCTGCAACATTGCTGGCTGCATATTGGAAGAGGGGACCTGCTCTTTGCTTCCTGCCCACAAATCACAGAGAGTTTCTCTGGAAAACCTTCCTCCCTTCATTATTCCTTGTGCAGGCTGGGATGAACCACAGAAACTCCTGGGTGTCCATGGGAAGGGAAAGTTTGTAGGAGTGAGTGAGCTCTGTGCACTTCTGGGATCCTGCTCAGGCATGACAGATTGGATAACCAATTCTTGTTGTCTTTTCCTGGTATTAATTACTTGGAAATGGTCTGTCTCCTCCTTTCCCCCAGTGTATTTAATTCCTGTCTCCATGTGTCATTGTTTAGCACTGTGTGCACAGAAGTTGTAGCAGCTCGTGAAGGGAGCAGCTGCCAGCAAGTCAGGAGAAGGAATCTAAAAATGCTTGTTAGGAAGGGTCTTAGTAACAGAAACATTAGACCTTTCTTACTGTCCTTTTGTAAAGACAAAACAAAAATCTCTTTCATTTAATCTTGGCTTTATTTGGGTAAAACAGAAAAAGTCTTCTCCTCACCAGCCATACATGTTTATCTGTCCCGTCTGAAACACTTTTCTTTATGGCTGAAAACAGTAAAACAAAAGCATTCACTTGATTGAAGATAAAGTGGGTTCTTCTGTGCTGGCAAGTCTTGCTTTTGCAAGATTGGTTTTAATTAGGTTACATTTTTTGGTCTGTTACTTTGTTACTTCATGTAATAAGATGAAATTGCATTGTTATTCTTAAAATAATACCGAGTACAATTTGGTTCTCTCTCCTTATGTGGCAGATGATTGTTGCATTACTGAATGCTTAGATACCATCTGTGCAAGAAATGAACCTCAGAATAAAAACAGCCACAAGACAAGAGGGTGCTGTGCAAAGACTGGTACATATCATAATGAAAATATTTTGATGTGGCATTATACAAACCCACAAAATATCTTCTTTTCCTTTCTTCTTCCTTTCATTCAAGCAGGGCTCAATAGAGAGCCATGAATGACATTTCTAGAAGCGGAACTGGATTCAGAGGACCTTGAGTCATACAGTAGAATCAGCTCACTGGAGGAAATTGCCACTTTCTGTTCTTCATTGTGGCTGAGAAGGCAGAGTTTAACCGAGAGGAAATGGGAAGGAATACACACTAGAGTAGCTGCTTTTCCTATTTTAGGGCTTGACTTGCCTTTCCCATTCAGTCATTCTAATTAGATACGGATACAAGGCTATCCACTTATTTTTCACAAAAGCACTTTAATGCTGTTTTGCCTTTGAGCTTGTTATAACTCTGTACTGCAGTGGAGATGGAGAGGATTAGTCTGGAACTCCTCATCTCTATTCACTGAGTTATTATGCTGTCAATTATCTTTTGTTAAAGTTTTGCAGAGTAGTTATTATTTGCCCTGATGAGAGTGCCAGTGGAGCTGCTTTAAAAATGCTGTCAGAGTAGTCCTTTTATTTGGTTTAATTATTCATGTGGTTCATGATTCCTGTAAATGGCAGTAAGAGAGAGAGGGTTGGACATGAAAAAAAATCATCGAAGTCTTAAAATTAATAGCTGCCCTTTCTTCTGGATATTTACTGTGTTATGTGAGTGGCATCATTTGATGTCATAAAATGTGTCCAAAGCAAAGGGAGAAATATTCATTAATGTACTGATGAGTGACAACATGCAGATGATATACAGAATGGTGCACCTTAACTGCAAAGATCTGCAAGACTGCAGATTCCTTATAGCATATATTTATTGGCAAGAGTTTCTAGCCAATAAGAAATAGATATGTCAAGCAATTGCATTTTTCTGTGTATTTGTTGCAGTAGTTTTCCCTAACCTATTTGTTATGTGCCCATAGATTTCCTGGGGATTCCAGTGAAATAGAGTTTTTGATCCTCTTGTACACAAGAAGATTTTTTTTTTCACGTTGTTGTTTTTTCAGTGTGAAATGTGACATTGTAATAAGCGGGGTAAATAAGGTATGAAGGTAATAGGTAGCCTACAGAGAGTATTAAGTGACTGAACATAAAGTAGGTGACTGGGTTATTATGTGACTGATGGGTTTATTCAGCCCTACCAGTGGGAGCAATATAGAGAAGAAAATGGTAGTCCTTAGTCATTATTCAATGGATAAAACTTATTACTGTATGAACAAAGGACATGAGGCCTAAGGTACAACATAGGTGTTACTGAATCTAGGAGGTAGTTCTTGATGCACTTAATTTTGTTCTAAAAGCATCCTTTTGAAGTGTGGTTCTTCCTTCTTTGGAAGGATGGTTGAAACAAGACCTTTCTGCAGTCAGTGGAAATATCATCACTGCACATGAGGCTGTAATTTGAAATGCATGTTTCTAAAAGCTGATGTGAAGGAGTTTTCCATCCTTGCACATAGAATGAAACTTTTTTATGTGTTTATTCACTGCAGCTATCATGGTAGAAGGTTGTAAAATGCACCTCTTGGCTTCATTTCAAGTTGTGATTCATTTTAACACCCGTGATGGCCGCTAAGTATGTGCAGAGATAGAACATGTGCTGTGGACTCAAACTGCATCTGATGTTGCTGTCTCTAACAGCATTGCAGGCTGATCCACTGACAGCTCTTAAAGATTGTTCATATACTTCCTTATGTTCAACAGATTTATCTCAGGCTAAAGCCTCCCTAGAGCAAGGATGCTGATTCTCCTGGCCTTCATTATCGTGTTTCACATAACCTCAGCAGCGCTGCTGTTCATCTCAACTATCGACAATGTAAGTGTCATTTCTTCTCATTGTCTCAAGCACTCTGTGATTTCTTTGCTTCATAAAAATTGAATTTTTCTTCTCTAGTCTTCAACTTACTTACTAAGAGGCCCTAAGTTTGTTAGGCACACTGGGGTCCTAAGACCTTTCTGTAACNCTTGGATGTGCACGTTGCTGGTGGATAAGGCTATCCATGGCGTCATCTTGTAAGCTCAAGGCAGCAGATCCTCTCCCCTGGGAGAGACTCGGCCAGGGAGGATATTTACAGGGTGGAGCCCTGGGATTTGATTTAGCTGGATATGAAAGAGAGCGGGGGGGAAAATCCACTGTCCTTTTGTGTCAAGGAAGTCAAACAGCTGGTGATTAATGTGTGGGGATAATCTCAGTCAAGGTGTGCTTTGCCTCACAAGCGTTTGTCCAGGATGCCCAGTTAAATCATGAGAGACACCACAAATGTATCTGTTTCCATTAAGTTGGAGCAGCTTCAGCACAAAGCTTTAGAATATTTTATGTTGCATTCTTTTTAAATTTCCATTTTATTTTTGTGATCAGAAAGAATTTATCCTCCAATATTTATACCTAGCTTTTTTTTGGAATTCTCCATTTTCCAAAACAGCTCACTATCCTGATCAGAAGTCAGTGCACTGGAATTTGTCTATGAGGTCTGATGTCTGTACAGGCTTTTGATATTAAAAAAAAATGCTGCTGAAAATACTTTTTAGTGAAGACCATGCTGCAAGTGAAATGATGTGTTACCCACATTGCAAAAGTGTACAAACTCAGGTGTTACATTTTATTCAGCTGGTTGATTGTCCATGGAAGCAGGTCATTATTTGAGCACTAGAGCAGGTTGTCTTACCCTGCTCCTTTAAATATTTAGAATGCAAAGACAGTGGACAAAGCAACCTAATCTTATTTCAAATCTGCTACACACAACCCAAATTAT
>VZUA01058737.1:43421-63154 GCA_013401035.1 Horornis vulcanius
ACTATTTTTTAAAGTTTTTTTTTTTCATGAAATATATGGTCAGCATGAAACAAGAGGCTGACAATTCACAGAACTATACCTCCTGTAAGATTAGCTAAAAGAATTTCAGCACAACAAAATACAGTCTAAGGACATGAGAAATTCCTGTTCTCCATAATAACCTAATGTCCCCACAAAAAAAAAAAAGATGCTTTGCAGTCTTATTTGAGTACTAATGCATCAATACCTCCCATGAGAAATGCTCTTGTGTTAGTAGCTATGTTACTGACATTTTTATTTATTGTTTCATATTTTCAATTTCGTGGCCTAAGAAATTAGTCTTCAACTTGCAGTTCATGGCTCCTATGCAATGGGCTGGGAATAGGTAAATGGATGATGCAAGGTAACTCAAAGAGGCAGGTACCCTGTCAGGAGCTTTAATTTTGTAATAAAGAGATCTGGCCCTTCAGCAGAAAAACTCCAGTGTGTCTCCAACAGGACAGCATCAGAGCAGGAGTCATCAACATCCCCTCCTTTGAATTTCTTTAATCACACTGAAAAGAACTATGTTGTAGTCTTGAAAAAAATTCTCAAAGATCAGCCAGTACGAGCTCTACATAGATTTTTTCTGTTCTTAATGCAACAGCAAAGGGAGCAAAGCAACAGCCACGAGGTTTCAGTGGAACAATCCAGTCACCCATTGGTTTCCAAGCAGGCATTAATGCCCCCTGGGGTGTCTGTACCTGCATCCCTCACCTGAGGAACAGGTACTGTTGATGAGGTTTCCTCCTGGACTGCCAGGATAGCCTTCACCTCTTTCTCCACTTCGGAGAGTTTCTGCTGCAACAGAGAACAAACACAGCAAGGACTAACACAGCTCACCTGGAATAAGGAAGTTGTGTATTACTGTTGTATGAAGAGTAAACAGTGAAAAATTTGCAATAGAAAATAGAACTATTATTAATTTATCTTTGTCACAAAAAAAAATGCATACTTTGGAGGTCTTTCTTTAAGGTACATAATAGTCATATGTGATTCACACACAAAAAATTCACACAGTTATGCAAAGAAACTTACTACTGATGTTGTAACTATTTCTTTGTGGGTTTTGGTGCATTCAACTTGTCCAACTCTTCTCTTTAAACATTCAACTTCTTCATTAAAGAAGTCATTATTTAAAATATGCATCTGGTCACGAGTCATAAGTTTAATCTAGAACAAAGAAAAGCTGTGTTTCAAATCTAAAAATGTAAAACTCACTTAAATGCCTGTATGAAACAATTGCTAAATTTAAAATTTTCCAAAGTTTCAGGAAGAGTAGTACTTTTCTTTCTATTGTTTATATGACATTTCTGGCAGGTACAAACCACAGAATTTTCTGCCTTGGCATTCTCCACTGGACTTCAGTCACATTGCATAAAGCAGGTGTCACAATACACCTACCTTCTAAAATTTAAAGGAATAAAATTAGTATGGTTTTATTACCATTAGCAGTGCAAAATACAGCTTTGAACTTTTTAAATAAGTTTACAATTCCCCTACATACAAAATTTAGGGTTTTACTTTCTACAGGACTGATGATCAAAAATTGCTGAGAGGCAAATTTCAAGCAGAGTACTCATGAGCAAGTGAAGCTTGTTAACCTGAGATATAAAAAATTCTAATGATTATAGAAAGACGAATAATAAAGTTTTAAATATCTTATAAATATTTTAAATTATTCCTGTTAAAATTATTTGTTGATTTTACACATCAGACATATATCTGTGATACCAGCTACAACGAGAAATTGTCAGCTAAGCAGGACTAGAGTGCATCCAAATGTCAGGAAAATAAAAATTTTATGACAAATAATGTATTTCCTAGGGAAAAAAGTTTCCATTAAAAAACATATAAATTCCTGATCATTATTCTTTACATGAAGTATTTGTTTTCTGCTTCTGTGATAAAACACAAATTTCCCTTCTCCCAAAGACTTCTGGCATCTGATCAATGAATTCAGTAGCACCTGCATTCTCATGTGTGTGCACAAATATTTCTCCCCAGTCCTGCAGATTGCCTGCTGATTTTTCTGGCTCCTCAACCTTCCCCCTACCATCAAACACTACCTAGGCTCTGTGTCCACATCTCCTCAGTACCTTCCTCCCACCTTTCCACCCAGAAGTCCCTCTGCATCATCAGGGGCTCACCACTGGAGTCCCAGGGATAGCACACATTGGGAAGCACCAGACTGGAAGTTCAGTTTCATGGAAGTGCTGGAATTAAGATGTTTCAGTGACTTAGAGCAGCTATAAAAATGCTCTAAGCAGTACAGCATAGTTGAACTATTGCAATGCAATGCACATCACCAGAAAATAATAAAATCAAGCTTTGTATTGAACACAAAACAATTCAAACATTCCAATCACTGCACATTACCTTTGCCAGAAGACTTTCTTTATTTTTTGCCATTGTACACATACTCTTTTTCTTGCTTCCATCCATAATGTTAATACATTTACACTGGGTATTTTCTCTGCTTACCAGGACTACCTGCTTCCTTTCAGTGTCCCCTAAGGGAAAAAATAAAGAATAAGCCATAATGTGGGTTTAAAGATACCTGTTCCAGTTACGTTTTAATTTTTTAGTGAAAATTTCACATAACCCCTACATACTAGTCCTTTATTCACCTTCCATACAGAAACACATCCTCATGCCGATGCGACCACTCCCACCTTATGAATTTCTCTCAAGTTACAGCATAACTTTTGGGTATTCACAAGAGCTTACTGCTGTAATGGCACCACCCTTTTCTGATGGGACAGGTCATACATAGCTCACCATAAGGCAGCAAACCCTGCTGGGGCTCCTGCCGGTGCTCCCACCTCACTGCCCTCAGAGCCCCCTGCCCCAGGGTCCCGAAGTGACCCACCGAGACCAAACCCCTCTTTGGCCCTGGCAAAGCCAAGGAGTTTGGAGAGGCTGCACGGGCTTGAATTAACCTCACTGGAGGTGTTTAAGAGACAACGGAATGTGCTGCTGGTTTACGGATGATTATTGGTTGGACTGGGTCGACGGCTGGACTGGATGATCTTAAAGTTATCTCCATCACCCTGGATGATTCCATGACGCCATAGAATGAGGTGGCCACTCCTGGCGACGGTCCTCCTCCCCTCTGCCCGGGGCCACACGGGAGGCTGGACTAGGCAGAAGAACCGGAGGAGCGGACGAGGGAGGACGGACCGAGCCCGGAGCTGACTGCGAGCGCTGCCCCAGGGCTGGCCCGGCCCGCGGCGGCGCGAGGCAGCCCGCAGGGCCGGGCCGGGCCGGGGCTCTCTGCCGCGGTACACGCGGCGCTGCCCTGAGCCGCTCCCTCAGCTCGCACCTTGCACGCTGCAGGAGGACGGGAACCGCCACTTTCCCCTTGGCGGCGGGACGGGACCCGCCGGGTCTCACCAGGAGCGCTGAGGGGCCTGACCCGCCCGGGCCGCGAGGGCGGCCGGCCTTGAGGGGCGACATCCCCGCACGGTGCTGCCCCTCATCGCCGCGGCCCGCCACGCGTCGCGACTCGCCCCATTTCCCCAGAAGTCTCACGAGCGGCTGGTTACCAATTTACCTTACCGACCTTTACCTTAGCCGTAGTCATCAATTCTTACCTGTAAGAACGTTTCAGTGGTGCCCAGCGACGGTGGCCATAAACTAAAAGACAAAAAGTTTCACCTCAACACGAGTTAGAACTGTCCCCTGAGGGCGGCAGCGGCTGTCCGGGGGGTGCGGCACGGCCCGGGCAGCGGTAACGATTAACGGGACCTTGTGTGGCGGCCGTGGAACGTTCCAGGCTCGGGAACGCGCCCCCGCGGCTCCGTCCAGTTTGTTCAGAAACGTGCGGCCCTCAGAACCGGGGTGGAAAATCAGGGCCCCGTGGAAGGAGTGCAGCGTTCTCTAAGCACGTGTGTAATCACACAGTCAGTGTGTTTCTGGCTAATGAATGCGTATATCTTCTTGAGCCCTGCACCTGCATTGGGCGAAGTTATCCCCCGTGCATCGGGCGCTGTGATAAAGTCATACCCTGCTTCTTAAGACTGCATTGTTAGATCTTTATTCTCGGTTTTTGGTGACACTGGAGGCTCGCCCCGTGCCAGGACAGCCCTCACGCTGCTTTGTGAGGGAGCGGAGACCAGGGATGCAATTGGGGCCAAGCCGAGCACAATTCCATGGTTTGTGCCCCAGCTGGATGTCTGGGAGAAAGGACACAGAATTCGGAACTAAGTTTTCTGAGATACTTACACACTTGAGGTGACATTAAGGAAATACAGCTTCCTTATAACAAATCCCAGTGACAGGAATGGTTTCTCTCCTCAGTAACTGTCCTGCTAGAAATGAGCCTTGCTAAAAGGCGGAGGTTTTCATGAACAATAGTGTTGGTCTTGTCTGTGACAAGTGAAAATACATTTTTTCCCATGTTTTCTGTTTCCTTTCTAAAATAATTTATTGCTCCTTGAAAATAAATACATGCAATTGTTGTATGTTGATTTATAGTTCAAGTTGGGTATTTCTTTATTCCAGCGCAGCATATTGGCAAATCTTTTTCAATGAACAAACTCCTGTAATGAATACAGGCCTAGTGTTCATCCTGTGCAGTTCACTAGGCTGGCTTAGGCAAAGAGAAAGTCCTGGAAGTTTTCACAGGCTGTAGCTCCTTGCTTTCTGCTCGAGAGGGTGCAAACTTTGGGATCTGAGACCCAGAGGACCTCTCTCAGGAAGAGCTGAATAGCGGTGACTGTGGCAAAGTTCCAGCTGTCCTAAACTGGTTCTAGGTATGGAAAATTACTCTGTGTGAAATGCCAGGGTAAGACAGCCCACTTTGTGATGTCCTACTACCTTCCTGACATAAAGATGTGTTCATCCAGCAGAAAATACTGTGAAAAACACTTAAAAATTTGGAAAGAGAAACTTTTTTTTATTTTTCAGGAAACCTGAATCTTAAAATCTGAATGTTGCTTTGTCAATGTTTACAATTATAAGCCCATTTGTTTCTTTACATATATATCCAAAGATATTATTGAAAATTAGAATGTTAGTTTTGTGACTGTGTAAGTCTAAGGACATATCTTCCATACGTTACTAGGCATAGTGTTTTATTAGCTCAAAAGTAGCTTGCGAAGCTTTTTTGGAAGAAAAATTATTTCAGATCCTCAAATGCAGTCTGCTGTGAGTAGCATTGGTAAATAAAACTGGGATGAAAGGTTGTTTGAACACTTAAAAATGTAATCATTTGCATTCAGATTTTTTTTGTCATTTTATCCTTAGGTGAAGAGTACCAGCATAGAGGAATGATGGATGATATTTTTCAAATTAAATTTTTATGTCTTGCTGGGTTTAGTCAAAAACTCACAGAAATACAGTGGACTTGGGGTTTATTTTTATTTTTCTCTGAAAGGTCTATGACAGGAATGATTTCCATTAATCAGAATGATTTATTATGTTTCCAATTTCTTTAGTTGCACCACCATTGCTCAGACAACAATCGTACATGGCATTTCTATTTAGAATGTAAAATCTCGTGCATTTTTCCTCAGTGGCCATTAAACAACATTATTTAAATGAGTATTTTAAAGGTTTTTTTTTTAATCAAACAAATTTTATAAGCATCTATCAGTAGAAGTTGGGTTGAGTTCTTATCTTTGCATGGTCTCTGTCCTCTGGAGGGAGGTGGCAGCACTTTGTGTCTCCTCGGTGTCCTGGCTTGAGGTCAGACTTTGACTTCTTTCGCTATTGGCAATTAAGTTCAGAACAGCAGCACATTTTTGAAGGGAATGCCCTGATTATTTCAATTTTTTTCATGTACAGGGTCAGCTCTTAAAGCACTGATTGCATGTATATATTAGACGCCTTTCAAAGGATAAAAAACCAGCAGCTCTGCTCCAAATGAGTTTTGATGCCTGCTGAGACCTTTGTCTTCTGGATCTGCCCCTAGACGCTCTGGAGAGGTGATGGGAGTACTTTGAGTTCTCACTGGAGGTGCCTCGTTACCTCCTAGAGGGGTCATGTCCCTGTCAAGGGCAGCATTTGCTGGGGCAGCTGTAGGAAGAATCAGCAAAGGATGTTTGGCCCAGCACTCTGCCTGCTCCACAGTGGCAGAAATGGGCTGGAAGGATGAGGTGTGGCACTGGACTGGGAGCACACTGAGCACTTCCAGGCCCTCTTTTCTCTCAGAGCACTGGGGTGCTGTTGTGAAACTGCCAAAGGTCTGTTGGGATAATGTTACACTTTGGGTAGTTCACTTTTGCTTTTTGCTTTGTAATATTTTAGCATAATGCTCCATCTTCTGGGCAAGAGGTGACATTTAACAGGCTTAGAACGTCTCATTAAATTATGAATCCTATTGAGCATTTTATTAGAGAAATTTGTTTGCCACTCATCCACTTTGTCTAGCCTCCTTTCCTGCTATAGATTGGCTTTTGATTCTCATTTGCCAAACATTTGTTTGCTCTTTTTTTAGAGAGGTCTTTAAAAATAGTGGGTCCTTTTTCGATTCCTTTTTTTTCTTATAATATGACCTCTCTAACCAAGATTTTTAATGATTGCAGTTTTAAAAAGTGCCAGAGAGTTTTGAATTTGCACTAGTCAGGAAGTAAATGATTGTCAGTTTCCAGTTGGTTCCAAGTCACACAATGTGAATGAGGAAGCAAAAGCAAGCATAGCTAAAAATGGAGATGTAGGCTATCAATTAATGAGTGAGTCAGTGCTACCCTTCTTAAAGTACTGAATCCCCAAGTTTTCACCATTTTTGCAGTGAAAATTTCAGCTCTGACCACATTTTAAACTGAGGTCCTGAACCTGGGGTTTAAAGTAATTTTTTATGAAGTTAGAATGACCCTCAGAGGCCCCAACACCAGCAGTTCAGTCCAGAATTCTGACAAATTTATAATGGTCTGCCCTGATCCATAGAGAAAAACAGAAACAGTAACAAGGTCAAGTCTTAGTACCTGAATTTGATGGAAAAACATTTTTAATAAAATGGAATGGAGTTCCTGAATGTTACTGTAGTTCACCTACGCTGAAAATAGAAAATTAATTTTCCAACAATAGTCACAGACAGTTCTAAACCTTTTCCAAATCTGTATTAAAAATATGTGGCAGATGGTATGTGCTGTGCTTCACCTTCCTGTCAATCAATTACCAACTTTAATGACAAGCAGGTAATCAAGAATATAAGCAGCATCTACTCCATGCTGTTCTGTACATACACTTCTCTTCTCAAGTTGTTGAGTTTAACTCAAAAATTTGCTGAAGCCGTGGTTCATCAGGCTGGTAACTGGAATTAAGTTCTGACGTGCTGTTGTGAAAAATCTGTAGGATAATTGGGATTCCATTGATAGGTCCATCAGGTGGTGCAATTGCTGCATGGTCTGGATGCAAGATTTTTCTTCAAAGGCTGGAAGCAGGGTGTGAAAGGAATCATCTCTTATTTTGCTGAAAAACAGCTCAAAAGGAATGCAATTAAAAGAAACGTATTCTTTTATATAGGAAACACTAGTTTTATATAGGAAACACTAGTTTTTGAACTATTTACAGCAAAACATGATTCCTAACAGTCATGAACGAACTAGCAGGTACATTATGCTAAAGTTTGTAATTGTCCAAAAGATTTTAAAAATGCACAAAGCTATGTAAAATATTCTAAAGAGCTAGAGAAAAACTTGTTTCCCTAAGCTAAAGGCAGTAAACAACTAGGGGAAGATAGAAGCCTTTCATGCAGAAAATCTGAGAACCTTTCTTCCCCTCAACTCCCCATCTCTCTGAGGGGGTATGGTATGCTCCTCTGTTTTTAGCTGTCATGCTTAGATATGACTAATAAATTTTGAATCCACCCAAAATGTAAAAATATACTTTCCACATAAAGAGCCAGCAGATGTAAGATGATATATGAAGATTTATTTGACAATATAGTCTTGCTTTAAGTCAGGAGGCATTTGAAGTATTACTAAAAAGAAAATATGCAGCTGTTCTCCTTAACTGTGACAAATTGCACAAGCTGCAAAAGTCCTGTTCAGTGCAGTATAAGTTTTTGATAAGAAAGTTATTTGATTTTTTTATTCCTTCTAACCTTTTGAAGCAAAGAAAATGGAGAAAGAAAATAAATTTTAAAAGTGAAGTAGAAGACTAGAACTTGAATTGTACAGTAGCGCAGTTCAGATCTTCACATGAGGCTTTTGCCTGTCAAGCACCGCAGTTAGAATTTGTTCTGTTGGTTTTATAAAGCACTAAGAGTCATAAAGTAAGCTGAGAGGTGAGAAATGAAATGGAAATAAGCGAGAGGGAGTGGCAGAGGGCTAATAAATCATTTAGCTGTTATCTGCCAACTCAACCTTTTTGTCTAAATTCTTATGATTCTGGAGTAGCACAAAGAGATCTAATGGAAAACTAATTAAAATCATATTGGTCATCCAGATTAAAAGTGAAAATAATTATTTTTTATAATCAATAATTGAATGGCCTAGATAAATTTGTATGGTGTGGATTTTGTTTCAAAACTTTGGAAAACATACCACAAAGTTAGTGGTCATGTAAATTAACCTTCCTTGAAATGGTGCTAAGTAGCATAATTTTGCTTAATTGTTTTATTTTTGTGTTTATTGATTACCTTGCATAATTTGCTTGCTTGAACACCACTTTGAGGCCAAATGACTTACAATTTCCTGGACAGTCCCATTTATTGTCTTTCACAAAGGCACAACACGGAGCTTCCTTCTGCTCTCCTTCTGGAAATAATCCAGAGCTTCACCAGTTTTTTCAAGAATAATTTACAAATTAACGTAAAGAGTTTGTGAAGCTCTCCAGCATGTTTTTAGATTTTCCATGATGCATATTATCTGCACGATTCAGTCTAGTTTACACTTAAATGCATATAGGATAGCACATTAAAAATTGATGTCATCTCTAAAGGACAGACTTGTGAAGTAACTAACATTGTGACGCCTGCAATCAGATTAATTGGCCACAATTTCCTGAACAAAAGACATTTTACTGGGTACCTGCATTACAGTGTACTGGACATAACACATTCATTCTTTTGTGCTTGTAAGAGATGGAAAAAATACGTTCTCTGGCCTTTTGAAGTAAAAATCTGTGTTTGGCTTTAATGCCAGGAGTCAAAATATTACATAAGGTGGACCTTTGTAATTGCATAGCCAGAATTAACTGTGCCTTAAAATCAGCACTGTCTGGGTTACAGACTTGGGATCCCAGGATGAAAATCACTGAGAGTTCATTGTGTTTTTGTTGACCTTCCCTGGACTGCAGTAATGAACTGCACCGTGCACTGCACGAGTGCTGAGAATACTAATGAAAAATAGTACAAGTGCCTCTTGGTGCTACTATGTCAGCTTAAAAAAATAAGTTATATTCTCTCTGTATAATTCTTACTCTTTATGTTCTGAGTGCTCATAGGCTGTAATATCAAAAGTTATTTTCTTCGTCTTTGTCAGCACACTTAAATTCCTTTTCATACATCTTCCCAAATGAAGTTCTGAGAGCTGTTGATACACCAGTAGTGGATGCTGGCATCCTTCAAGGTAAACTTGTCTCCACATATCTGTCATTTTCTAGGGAACAGCTTCCAAGCTCTTCCATATGTTTTGTTCCTTTTTTTTGTCTTCCTTCAACATCTGTTAGTGTGGTGATAGAAGCAAGTGAGAGTGTGTTTGTCTTTATTTTGCAAGAACCAGTAAGCTGTGATAAAGGCAATTTACTCATGTGCATGGATTTCAAAGTAACTATACCTTTTCCATTTACATTTGAGTATAATGAGTAGAAGTCTTCTAAATTAACGAATTGTGGTGTTTCTTTGGGCCATATTCAATTGGAGGGTCAGTAGTCTATGCAGTGGGGGTGACAACTGCTGGGATATGGCAGCTTTATTAATGACATGACACTGGCACAGTGTCTTGCTTAAACGTGTGGGTTCATGAAGGTGCTGGCAGGCTGGGGACAAGGCAAATCTTTGAGTTGTTTTTGCTTACATGATCAATGCAGGTGAGAATTTGAGTCTCATGGCCTCTATTTTAGGTTTTCATGGCTGCCTTCCTTGGGGAAGCCTAACACTGTTAGAAAGTGCTTAAGGCTGAAGAACTTCTGACCCTCTCATCATTTTCTCATGTTTTCATATATTTGATTTATTGCTGTACCTGTTTCCTCTGAGTCATCTAATCTTTCAGTCATTAATTTACTTCCTTTGGCAAAAAGGACAGCCATTTAAAACTTGGGGCTTCTGGCTAGGAAGACAGCAGCAAATGACACACTTTTTGAAATAAAGGCCTGCACTGAAAGGTTTGTGTCTCATGTAGAAAGCACACTGTGGCTTTTTCTTAATACCATAGGTTAGGTAACATTAAACATCAAGCCTGAGGGTAGCCTACCTTTGTATTGAGATTGTCTGTGCAATTTTTGTGTATGCATCCAGCCTGACAGAATCTGATTCATTCAAGTCTAATCACTTTAAGCTACTAAATAAGTAGTTTTATGTGTTGTTACACAACAGCTTTAACCAACTCAAGTCAATGCTGCTGTGGTTCCACCTTTTCCCTTCCCTCCATGTGATGCAATCTCATGGTCTCTTTCCAGGGCACTCACATAATCCATGTAGAGCTCATTCAGGGAACTGACTAACAGGATGTGCACTGTGCTTTTTGTTTTTTTCCAAGTCAGTTTTCTTGGGTCAGTGTAGAGCCAGCACACATGTGACAGACAGGCTGATGATTTAGGCTGTGGTAGTGCTGACATACATTATCATGGTTGTTTTGGGAACACATGAATAGCTAAGCTGATCTAATAGCTTACTACTGCTGCTGCTGGAAGGGAGGAAGGGAGGGAGGAAAGGAGGAAGGATGGGAGGAAGGAAGGGAGGGAGGAAGAAAGGAAGGGAGAGAGGGTGGGCTAATTCTTTTTCCTTGCCTCCCAACTAGATAAAAACTTGGTTATGTTCTCTTCCTGATTTTGTCAGGAAGTTCTGAAGTCAGTTGGATGGTGTTGTGGGCTGATGAATTTGCTAACAAGGCAGAAAACCCTGTTAAGAAGCTAAGTGTGGCTCTGTGTTAGCAGAGTTTACCATACATTTAGACTAATTCCAGAGGCAGCATAAAACCAGAGAAGAAAAGGTGTTAACAGGATTGTAGCTCTGAGTGAGAGTAAACTAGTGGTAGAGTTGCACTTAAGAAATATACCCGGCTTTGACTGTGGCTGGTCAGATCAGTGACTTTGTCATGCAAGTGAAAAGTTCTTTTAAGAAACCTGAGCAAAATCCGTAAGTTACTGTGAAACCAAATCTCGAGGCAGTAGTGTCACACAGCATTATTAGACAGGACTGCTTGATGCTCCAGAAAAGTCATTGTGGCTTTTGAAGGAGAAATGTGATTTAGGTCCCTGCTTTTTCCTGTTTGACTTATTTACTTTGAAGTTGTGCAATTCGATAGGTAATGAATTTCTGGCATCTCAAGGCTGAGCCTTGCATGATGGAGAAAAGGCAACGTATGATTCTAGAACGGGTAACTTGGCACTGCATCATGTATGTTGAAACAGGTTTAGCATTGTATCTGTGTGTTTTTTATGTTCAAGGTGTCTTGTTGTTCATAGTTTAGATCCTGCATAATTTCCTCCTGACTAGATGTTCATGCCAGGAGTTGCAGGATGTGGAGATCCCAGTCCATCTTACCTTGTGTAGGCTTTGTTAACAAAGTGGAATCATTCTGTGCATGTGTGACCTGCCTTCAGATAAGTGTTAATAAAGATACTGTTGCATTGTTGCAGGAAAGACATGATTTTTGGCTCTGGAAAAGCAGGGAAGTTGTTATGAGCATGACCTTCAGGTTTTATGCCAAGTTGCATATTTTTTGTACAATTGTTTTTTGTTTGCTTCTTGATTTATAGATATTTCCCACTCCCTTCTAAGGGCACTAAATGATACAAGTATTTTAAATGCTCTTAAAAAAATCTTTAAAAGTTGAGATGTATTAAAGTAAAAAGAAGTAGAATGGTTTTGTATAAATTGGTAATCAAAATGCTCATAGGAGGACTTATGCCTCTTTTTAAAGACTGAGAAAGTACCATGACTGTTTGATGAAATTTCTCATCTTCCACTAACACCTACATCAAAAACCCTCTGATCTGCTAGAAAAATACCAGGCAATTTCCATGAGAAAGATGTCCTTGAATCAGATTTTCCTGGTTGGCCTGTTCACACAGAGAGAACCCTCATACCAGAGCTTCTGGCATCAGAGTGACTGTGTCCTGCTTTGGCTGCAGAAATCAAAGGGTCTGTGCAAAGGCTCTGCAGTCCTTCCTGTGAGGGGTCAGTGTCTCCAGCCATGTGGTCACCAAGGCAGACATTGCTGTTGTGGGCAGGGGGCTAAACAAGGCAAGCACTTACATGTGGTATTTAAAAAAATACTTTCTTGGGAAATATTATGGATCCAGAAGATGGATATGTGGGTGGGATCATAAGTATCTTTAGCTTCATTTTCAAGCCATTGCTTTGAGTTGAGACCACTCTGTGCTGTGGGTGTTATGTTGCACTGTATATTCTTTCACTTACATTTTCAAAAGAAAGAGATGGAAGCACAATGGAAGTAGAGGTCTTGACTTCTAATCTCTTAGATGTAGGACATCTCGGGTAGAAAAACCTTTTCAATTCACTTTGATAAATTACCACTGCACATTAGAATTTGTTTTAATGTGAATGCTTTCTGCATTTAGTGATTGAAATTTATTCATTCTGAAGAGATACAAAGGCTACTACCTGTGATTGTTCATACTTAAAAAAAAAGATTCCCATTCTTAGAAAAATACTGTTCACAGCAAAGCTCTAGAGTCTGCCTCAACGTATAATTTCAGCCCATTCAAACCCATGCTATTCAATGGGATAGTCACTAATTATGTTGAATGCTGAGATAACTTTGGGGCTTTCAAAACCATTTGAACAGTAAATTTAAGAGAAAGTGAAATGTGAATTCACTTCGTTATTATTTAGCAGCATCTTTAATTTCATGAAATATACTATAATGTAACTATACTATAATGGAAGTGGGAGAAACTAACTTGTGTTAAACAATTGGTTATTTTAAATGCTGGGCAAAAAATCCACCTACTGCATCATTTAGCATCTGAATTGGTATTCAGAACTAACCATCAGCAGGTTGCTCCTGGCATATTATTAAAATTACCCCTGAAGAAGACTATTTTTAAGAGGCAAACCCAAAGTGTATTTCACTTGTGTATTAAGAGGTTCATATTCCTATTTAGCATATATAGAAGAGAATGGAGTAAGAAGAGAAAGATAGATCATGGCAGGAAGCATTTAGGGCAGAAAGTGATTGAGTGTAGATGTAGGCAACAACAGCAATCGACAAAAATACATGGAGGGGGAATTGGAAGATGAGGAAAGGTTAATAGATTTTGGTAGATGAAGAGGGAGTAAATTATAGGCAAATACAGTGCAAAGTGGAGCAAGCAAACAGTATCCAGGACAAACTTAAATGGAGATGAGTCAGAAGAAGCTGACACACCAGAGTATGCCATAGCTGCTATATCAAAGGCAAAATAAGATTCTTGTCTTTGCCTTATTTTAGAAGGCAGTCTGTCTTTAAAGAGAAACAAGTAAATCAGAAAGGAGGAAAATGCAGGTTCTAGAATTGTGCTTTGACTGTTGTTGTCAATGCTCTGAAGTCTTGATGGCCCTGAGCAGCTTCCCCTGAGGCCTTGAACCACACCCACGGGCGTGGGCTCTATTTAAACTCAGCCTTCAGCCCACCTTCTGCTTGGGCTGATGGGAGAGCTCCAGCGTGGCTGTGCCCGTGCCCTGCCTTGCTGTGAGTCCTGCAGAGCAGAACCCTGGCCCCTGGGGTTGATGTCCTGGTGCTGGCCTGACCCTCACATGCAGAGCAATTGCTTGGTTTGACCTTGAACCTGTGTTACCAGCCTGGACTTGCCTGATGGTCTGGGCTGTTGGCTGAGCCTGCCCTGCTCTCTTTGGTGCTGGCTTTGGTTGGTAAGAGCCCCGGCCTGCTGGCCGTCCCCCCCGGCCTGCTGGCCGTCCCCCCCGGCCTGCTGGCCATCCCCCCGGCCTGCTGGCCATCCCCTGGCCTGTGGGGAGCGACCAGCCCCTGCTGTACCTTGACAATTGCTGTGGTGACTGGAATAGGATAGGTTCAGTGAAAATCACCAACTTCTCTTTCATTTATTCTTTCAAAGTATTAAGTTGGCAGAGGCAAATGTATCCATTTCTAGAAGTGAACTGCTTTAATGGCTTTTCATCTTTCCAATAATTCCTTGCATAGTAAAATAAGAATGAAAATCATCTAAGTGCTTGGGATTTTCTCAAATGCTGGCATTTGCTTAAAATAGTTACCCTTTCTAAGTCTACAGCTGTGCTGAAATGAACAGTTTTTTAAGGACAATATATGTGACTTGGTATGTTGCTGTAATGGCTGGAGGAATCTAATAGTAGATGTTTGGAAAGCAGGAGGCACTAATGGTACTGTGGCCCTTGATCTCAGCTCAGACTTTGCAAGTGCTGAACTTTTTCACAGCTTACCAGATATCTAAATCTGTATTTTTGATATCCTTGGAAATATCAGCTGAAACTGTGTAAGAGAAATTATTGACATTATTAACTCTATAACCATGAGTTATGCTACTTTGGAATAACTTTAGAGCTGATGTAATTCATTCAAGAGCAGTTATACAGAACTTTTCTTGCCAATGATTCACTTCTCTATTCTATTAGTAGTATATGACTTTTCAGCAAGGAGGGTTTTTTCCTTTTTAAATAACATTACCTTGCAAAACTTATTATATTAGTATCCTGTTTACTTTGTTAGAAAAACTAGCCAGGATACTGCATCCAGCTTTCTTGCCTGCATTTACACTATATCCATTTCCTAGGGGAAGTGTGCCTGTGTGCTTTAACCTAAATGCTAAATAGAATGTTGTTTCAGTTGATGAGGACTTGGTCAATGTCTTTACTCTTGCTTCTAATTACACAATGCAAAAAAAGTTTCCATTCTCCAGAAGAGGTTTATCTGCTCAGCTGCTTCTGTCCAAATGATCCAACTGTCCTATTAACTCCTCTGCATTAAGGTGAAGATAAATGCTAAGGCAATAGCAGAGACTTGCTTTTGCTGGGAGTCCAGGCTCTGCTTTGCAAAGTGCCGTATTCGGGAGACTAAGACAGGAAATGGGATTGCAAGTACAGCAGCTAATATATGCTTTGAAGCATTTGGTTTATATGTTTCCATTTCAAGTACCACTACTTCAGGATTTCACTTCTAAATTTTGCTTTCTAGCTCAGTAACTGTGGTTTTTGGTGATGGTGGCTTTACCTGTAGCCTGACCTTGGTAACTGATTCTGTCCAGCCTCCATTTTCAGAGGTGCAGTACATGCTTCAGTTATAAACACACTGCAGAGATGAGCAATTACTTAATTTTCTTGGCTTTAGCTATGTGCTTACTCATGAAACTAGATGCTTTACTCATCTCCTTGTGAGACATGGGAGGGTGGTTTGAGGAGTTAAATAGAACTTCAGATCTCTGATAGAGAATGTCAGAAATTTAACTAACATGATAAATGATTCAGTCTTGTGCTGGTTTGGTAAGTCTTTAAGAAACCATTCAAACAAAAACCCAGAAGCCAGACTAATGTACTGTATTTTGTTGACAGCAGCCACTGTTGAATAAACATAACCTAAAAAAGATCCATGTGGAGTGAAGGATTGAAAATGTTGTCAAAACTGGGCCTTTTGGTCAGTTGCAATGGAGGCATAACCACACTGAGTACAATGCCATATGTCTCCACATGAGATGCATCATAGAAGAGAATGAAAACCAGGTCCCAATTTTAATGAAATATCATAACATTGATACTGTAACTTAAACTGTTAGTTCATTACTTATCTGCTGGTAAATTAAAGCTACTTCAGATGTGACTGCAGGGGTGTAGTGACTTGCTAGTGAATAGTTGGCTGATTATAACATCTCTAAAATACTTAAATTAACTTGTCCATGAATTATTGAAAGTATATGATAGCGAAACATGTGAGATACCTCAGTGATATTTTCAGTGTTCTTTCCTCGCCTTGTTTAATCGTGTCATCATTTTACTGGGACTCCATAGAACAAGGGAAAAATGCAATTTTGACATTTTCTTGTAGATCTCAAAGGATGATGTATTCCATTATTATATCAGCTCAATGTCCCTGACAATTTTTTTAAACCACGTTTTAGCAGCTATATTTTTTGCCTGTACTTCATTGTGCTTATTAATTCTTCAATACTGTACTTCTTTAACTTTTTTTCCCTCCATATTAACTGTTTTCTTTTATAGCTTTCCCTTTTTTCTCCTTCTTGTTTCCAGAGCTTTGGTTGCAGAGGAGCATTGTGCATAAATTGTCATGTTACTAAAAATACAGTTTGCCTCTCCTACTTAATGGCTGTTACTTTTGGAGAGTGTGCAGTGGTTTCCAGACATTCAGATGAAGATTAGCCGTTACTTTGTTAACTGCAAATTCTAATGATGTTTGATTCTTTACTACTTCATTTTATGTGGTTTATTAGATGAAGTATATTTGCAGAGAGTGAAGATGATTTTGGCTGTCCTAGTCCGGTAGACCTCACTTATAATGACAGTTGAAATAAAAAGGGTTAATAAAATTCCATTTGTATCAATTTTTCACAACCTTCTATTCCATTAATATAAGATATAGCACAGAGTAATCTAGTTCTTTATATAAATAATGCTATTGTCTTGAGCAAAGTTTTACAATTTCTTCTGTAATACACAGCATCTAAAATTGGCATTGCACTTCTGTCAAAATACTTCAGTCTGTCCTAAATTTGTGTTTATTATCTGTGGGGGAAGAGGACAGAGCGCTGCTTCCTTCATTGATAGCTGAATTGCAGAGCACTTGCATCTTACTTAGAGAATAGGTAAACTAAAGGACCTCCACTGTCTCTGACCAGGAATCCTTAACTGTAGGATTCTCACTGTGGGCACCTCCAGTGTTCCTGAAGTTCAATGAAACTTTCCAAGTCTATGCTTGTAAGTGGCTCTTAATTCTGTGGTCTGAAGTGGCAGACCCAGTGTTCTGTAGGTAACTAGGTCAGGACGTAGTTACAGGTCACTAGGACTCTGGATGGGTAATGTTCTAAGAGAGCACAAAACAAGTCGACCACAGATGTGCAGGCATGTAAAATGGCATAGATCAGCAAACAGAGTATTTATGTATTGCTATTCAAAATTTTCCAAACATACTGACTTTCCTAAGTTGGTCTCCTTACACAGAACTACCTTTGGTTTATGGTTTCATAACTGAAATATATATGGAAAAAACCATGCAGTGCCTGTGTATGCTAATGAAAGCACTGGTCTCTGTGTATTGTATTGTCCTATTGCCCATGTTCTTTGCACATCTTAAAGTATCTTGACCTCTGGGAATCATTTTGAAGTTACTTTCATTGTGCAGTGCTGTTTGATCTGAAGGGTTGCTTAAGTAGCTGAGTAACTGGATAAACAGAAACTGAGCTGCTTGAACAAAACTTCCTTGCAGAGAAAATGCAAGTGGCTGTGAAAACAGAACCCCATTAGCTCTATCACTCTGAGAAAAAAAAAAAAAAAGAAAATCCACTAACCTGAATACTATTTTGAATAATCAGGCAGTGTTTGTTACTGATATTTGACTGCTCTAAAGTAAATATAAAAATGTTGCTTATCATGCTTATTTCATTTTTGTATTTGATAGTATAAATGCTGATGCCAGCCCTTACTCATATGTATGCTAATCACTGTTCTCTCTAAAACAGTAGGAAAGCTTATGTAAAGGCATTACAATGTTGCCAGGTATTTCTGCAAAACCCCATCTATTGTTTCAAGGACAGTGTTTCTAGTCAACTTCCACTTTTCAGAGATCAGCAGGTCACTGGTTTTCTTAGAACATTTTAGCAGGATAAGAAAATCAAGAGATACTTAAGTGTATCTCCAAAATGACTACTGTACATGACTAGAGAAGTAAATCAAGTTCAGTTTATTCATAAGTGCCTTACTGCACAGCTGCTATCAGATTTTTCATTTAAAGATAAATGTTAAATCAGTTTAATTTTGGTGCTAATAAGCAGTTTGCATACTTGTTCTTGAGTAATAAAAATACAACCCTTTTTATGTGATTTTAACTACTTTTAGATACCTCATTCATATGCAGAAAAAACTTGAAATTAAAAGATTTTTTATCAGTGATGCAACTGCTTGTGAAATTATGTCTTTTACTTGACTGTTTAACAGAAATTTATGAGGAGGCTTTGAAATAGAAGCTGGCACTCAGAATTTCTTCTTTTGAAATCATTCCTTCTGGTGTACTCTCCCTCTGGCTGCATGAATTCCTGCACTGCCCCTTGTGCAGCTCGTGGTCTGAAGAAACACTTCATATGCAAAGGCAAAGCCAGGAGTTTATTATTAGCCTAATTAAAGTCTTGATAGTCTAATCAAAGAGTTATTATTAGCCTAGGAATAAGTATGTCAGAGAGAGTACTGTTGTAGAAAAGGTCTCAATCATGATACACTTTGGCTTATTATTCCATGCACCTTTGTATCTACCCCCTTTTCCCCCTGCTTTTTCATTCATCCATTTGCCCCCCTTCTGTGTCCTAAGGTCAACTGATCCAGCTTTCTTCAAAAAGGAATGGGAGGGAAGTGATAGCCTGGCAACATTTCACAAGAAAGAAACAGATACTGATGATGCTCTTCTTGTCTTCTTGTAAAACCTCTTGGGGCTAATCCTGTTTTTAGTGCATGCTTAGTCCTTCATGTGTCTGGAATTCCACATTACAGCTGAATTTCCCAAAAGTAATAAATANTGGTTTTTTTGTCATATCTAGTTTTACCCAGCTCTGAAACTTGCATGCATTTAAGGACCAGTAATCAACTATTTATGACCTGAATGTAGTTGAGATCTCTTTTAATTTCCTGTGCTTGTACTTTTGAATTCTTTGTCATCTTGAGCATGAGCTACTCTATACTACATTGTTATTTTAGGGTTGTAAATAGTTTATTCTAGAATGCATAACTACCTGTTATTATGCTACATTAATCAGAGAAATATCTTGCAGCTACTGTAACAATAGGTCTTAGACCACACAATTGCACAAAGCTAAGCTGTAACTAAAACAAGCAATAGCACCTTCCTGTTTGATCTCCAGACCAAGACGAGTCCAGACCTCTCCTGAGGTTGGAAAGGATGGGTTCATAAGAAGCCTGTGATCTCTGACTGGCAATGGCAATAGAATGTTGCTTTTGCTGCAGGCCAGCAGGATCTTGCTGAATATTGTTTTGAGTTCAGCTCAGCCTCTGGCCTGGCACAGAGCTGCTCCCATGGCAGTAGGGGGTGTGGGCTTCATCCTCACAGCTCTGGTTTGCTGGCTGACTGCTCTAGGGGGTGCTTTCCTCTGCCTGTCTGGGGTGGTTGGAGACAACCAGAATTTAAAGGGAGGCTGATTTCAGTTTTCCTGTATATCCTGATAGTGGAACCCCTCCCCTAACCCCAAAACCTCAAGCTCAAACACAAACCCCTGAGACTCAAGATGGAGTGTGCCAGTACATTCTGTAGTGTGAGATACAGAAGACAGTAAAAGTACCTTTTCCCTTAAGGTATGCAGAGAAGACACAGTCCATAAATAATTTTTGCATCTTCTTGTTTATGCTTTCTGTTTTCTTGACGTCTCTGTTCTGATCT
>VZUA01058741.1:0-11231 GCA_013401035.1 Horornis vulcanius
AAATATGCTCAGGCAGTTGCAGCCACTACACACCACAGCAAAGCAGAAGTAAAAGAACATCCAGCTGCATTTGATAATAAAGAAAAAAACTTTGCATGGTCTCCATACTGCTGGCAAATTACTAGCACAACTCACTTCATTTACAGTATTTACAGTAAATGTAAATGTAATCATGCTGAGATCTGAAATATCACCTCAGCTGACAGGCCCAGAAAAGGACATGTTTTGCCATGGGATACACTGCTGGACACAGATAAAACACTAAACTACAACTACAAAATCTTGTAAAATCTTTACCAAATCACATTCTCTTATGCTCTTTCAGAGGGATGTAGTCTCACAACCTCTCTTCTACGAAGCAAGGGCAGCCCCAACAAGGTCATTATTAGAAAGCAGACACAGCAGGAGACTCACCATAATTTCTGGAATCCATCTGTTTGAACACTCCAATCACTTCTGCAGAATACCCAATATCAACCTCAAATCGCAAGTGAGAGATAAGCACACATTTCCCTTTGACAAGGGCTGAGGGTTTCTTCCAGTTCTTACACATCTTCAAGAGGGAGTTCACATCAACCCCACTGCCAACAAAGTGAGAACCAGATGCCAGGCCAACCACATTTTCTCCTTCCAGTGGTGCCAGAATTACCGATGAAAGTTGATTTGCTGCTTCCACTAGGGAGAAAAGCATAGAGATATAGAAAAGAATTAATAACAAAGAATACACACAAGTTTAAAAGGAATTATGATTCCCTGGTTTCATTCACAGGGACAAAGAATAGAGAAGGCAATGGCCTGGAGGAGCGGGTTGGTGGGATTTTCCACAGAGAATACAGCAGGGGCCAAGGAAACGTGATAATAAGTGAACAAGGGCCTGTCTGGCATTGTGATTGCACTAAGCTCCCTCCCTTCAGCAATCCTAAAATGTGGCTCCCTAGGCCAGGGCAAGCAATCTGCAGAAGCACATTTAGCAATAAATTGCACACAGGCATACTTTCAGTGCTTTCACTCAGAAAATCACAGGGACAGGGGCATGGTGATCAATAATAGCATGTGTCTGAAAAGATAGGAAGGTTCTTCTGTAAACAGAAAAGGAGAAAGATTTAAAAATATCTGCCTCCTGCCTCACATCAATGTCTGATAGACAATCCATCTAGGAGAAATGCTGTGTATTCACAATGCTGTAGAAAGGAATCTAGTCCAAATTCCTAAATCTCTTTCGTTACAATTTCAGTTCATTATCCTTTATTCCATACAGTTAGACTTGCACTTCCACCCAGCCATCTGCACTCCTGTCTTACCCATCACCAGCAATCACCCCTGTCACAATACAAGGGCATGGAGAGAGGAGGGACACAGCATTTTACAGATGTTAGCCTGAGAACACAGCTATCCACAGTAATAAACATGCCACTTATCCCTGTGTTTCTCTGTCAGTCTATACCCATGTGTTGTCTTTATTATTGTAACTGAACTCTGATTGTTAAGGAATGGGAATACAATTTCTTACAGTTCTTACAGCACCAAAGTAGTGAAGTTTGTCCCTAAGCCTCCACCTCTCAGATACTACAATAACATAAAGACTCATGAACATCTCCAGAGTCCATTAGACACAAAAGCAGGGGACCATTAAGCACACTCTGCCTCCAAGCACTTGTGGAAGGCAACTTCCTCTCTCTGGGAGCTGTTTAGAATAAACCCAGGTGAATCCAGGCCTTTGAGCACGGAGCTGCACATCATGATCCACTCTGCTTCTTTTTAAGTAGTCCAGAAAACTGATGCACAACAAAAAGTACAAATTTTAAGTTCAGTGGTCAAGATCTGAAAATGGAGAAAGACATTCAGACAATTTCTTCCTAATCAATTAATAAATAAACCATTTGGATACCATCCAACCTTATTTTAAAATAAGTGACTTCCTGAATAAATCCAAGCATTTGAGAGTTCTACTCCAAATAAAAAGTTTAAGAGCACCCACTGAAAATAATTTTTAAATTAGAGGAATTGGAAACCATCAATTTAGACTTTCTCTTCCCAATACACCAAGCAAAAGATTTTAGATGCTACTGGTTTAGCATTGTGTAGTTAGAGGTCACCTCTACAACTAAAACTGAAAGAAATTAGTGGGGNAGAAAAACTAAATTACAAGTGGGAATTGTAAAAATAATTGTTTTACACTTTTCAAGGCCCTTTTAAGTTAATTCCCTTTTTTCAGGCTATTTTCCCCAATTTCACAGGCCAATGTTGGTCATATACTGTCTTCACTTGTAAACAGGAACTTTCCACAGAGCACTCATATATTTCATAGCTTTAAAGAAAAATGCCTGATTTCTAAAAACCATTCCCTTCACTTGCAAGCTCCTTGGTACAGAGACTCTGCTCTCATCTGTACTTGATATATTTCAAGCAAGCCAACAGCATTTAAATTATAAATGTGTGGCAACCCACATGGGAAGCTAAAACACCAGCACTCAACTGTGGTTTTTTAAAGTGCTCAACACAGGCCTAATTCTGTTCCCACTGAAATCAATAGTGATTTATCACTCACTTCAATACCGTGTGCTCTTGAAAAGCCTACCTGAAGTGTTTGCCTCTATAATCTCAATCTTTCCAGAATAACATGACAGGAGAGGTAAAAAAAAAAAAGATAAGCCCACCCTTGTTATACCAAAAAAAAGCAAATTTATTTTCAGTCTAACTCAAAACCCTGGAGAACTACCATTTATCCTTTTCTGACACACAAAATTAACAATAGAAGTGTTTATATGAGAGTTGTTTAAAAAGAAAATACATGATTGGACCTAGAAATTAAGCATTAGACACTGGAACACACTGAGTTTTCAAAACAAACTCAAAACAAGTACCAGCACAGCAGGTAATAGTCCTATGATCTTGCTGGTTGCCGAAAAATTCAGCGGTAGAGAAAATGCAACCTGTGCTTGGTATTTAGATTACATAAAAAACCAAGTTATTTCTAATCAACTAGAAAATATCAGAAAAATGTTATGAGCTAGCTGCCTAAAAGATGGGCATTACCTTTAAGTAGCACTACTTTTATTACTCAAGACACTAACAAAGCTAAACAATAACTATGGAAAGCAGGGGAAGGAGGGGGTGTCAAGATTCCGCCTGTTTTTTATCATTCAGCATTTACTTACAGAGACTGCTGTAATCTTCCATGCTGAAATTCCATTTTTTCATAGCAGGATCTAAAGTAGGGCAAGAGTAATAGGGCAGAATATGAATCATTTGGGGCAGAAAAAAACTGGTGGTATGAAATGTTCACACGAGGTAAAAGTATTCAATCTACTCATGCAAACTTTTTGCCTCACATCTGAAAAATATTTTTGCCCAAGTTTACAGCTACATGACACCAGAAAAAGTAGTGGGGAATACCAATACTAAGACAAGAAGAATTCACAGCTATTCACAGGGATTAGCAACACATGAGGGAAAACAAAAATAGAATATAACAAATAAAGGTAGGGGTAAAAGATCAGAAAAAGACAAAAGGAGGAGATACCACTGCTCTCTGTAACCCAGGAAACAGAATCAGCTCATAACTCTGAACTATAGCTGAAGTGACCCATTTTCACATCCCAATTTATGAATAACTTCACTTCCAAAAAACTCTGACCAGCTGCTGCCACTAAACTTCTCAGAGCGCTGCTCATAAAGCAAGGCTTCTGACTTCTTTTCATCCAAGCTCAAGCTATTTATGTCCGGAATTTCTATCCCATTTAATCTGTATTTACTTCTTTAATCCCCCATTAATACCACCCCAGCAACAGGTACATTGGTAAGAGCAAGTAGCAACTACAATAGCAGCAGATGCCAAAACTTCAACCCAACTTAAAACACAGATAACAGCAAACAAACAATTCTTACCATAGGCTTTGCTTGGTACCTTCTTAAACACAGCAATAAGTTCAGCATTATACCCTATTTCGACCTGGAAACGGTCCTCCCCATATTTCACACATTTTCCTTTTGTAACATTATTTGCTTTCTTGTGAGAGGCAGCTTCAAAGGTAGAGCCCACACCAGCAGAGCTGGTCAGCTTCTGCATCCTACCACTGGCCTGAGAGATAAAACCTCCCCCTGTTCTTTCTGTAGGTCTGTTTATGTTCATCAGCATTTCTGAATCACTCAGGGGGGCACTGCTTGGTGGTGAAACATATTTAATGGCAGATTTGTTCTGAGTTTGTAAATCTTTACTACAGTCAGGGTGCCCGTTATCAATGAATCTAGGATGAGGTGGTTCTGTGGGGTTTTTGAAAGCTCGGTAGCATTTGGGCTGCTGGAATGTTCCATGGTAAATTGAAGTGTGTTGTCCATGTTCCTCACTACCAGCATCCAAGTGATGTTTATGGGAATAACTCAGAGAGTTCGAGATCGTTGCAGGAAACTGCTTAAGGCCACTTGCTTCTTCCATGTCCTCTGAACAGCTCTTTTGCTGCTCTCTGTGTGAGCCAGCCAGCTGTTGGTTTGCAGTGTAATGGTTATAGCCTTTCTGGAGACAACTCTTCTGCTCCACAGGCGTGTTTGGATTCTGTTGGTGCCGGCTGGTGAACCTGCCATGATTGTTTTCTTCCTTCAAGTTTCCTGGATTGCCCAGATTGTGTTCTTTCTGCAGAGGTGCAGCGATGCCCATGTGCCCAGCTCTCTGGGCTGCCAGCCTCTCTGCTCTCCTAGCCAAAGCTAGCTGGCGGTTTTCTTCAATCCTTCTCTTTTGCTCCTCTGTAAGGCCTGATGACATCTTCAACAATTCCAACAACAAATCTGTACCAAAACTACATCAGGAATTAATCACAGAAGGACTTGCTTCTTTGGAGACAGGAAAGCCAGTCTAGAGAAAAAAAAAATAAAGATTGTATTGATAACTTAGTATTATTAAGAACTGAGTATTACTGTAACTGATCCTACAAAAATCTAGTAGTACAGCAAAGCTGTCACACCAATGCTGAGCCATTATCAGCAAGTAGATGGTGACAGACACTGATAAGGCCTTGCCTGCCTTAGATAAAACATATGGAAATGGTCCTGCATAGATAAAACATATGGAAAAATAAGAAAACTCCTATTCCACTACAGTTCTGAGTACTGTTCTCTGCAATTCCCAGCAGAATTAATAAAATAGCAAAGCACGGGGACACCCTGCACTGCAGAGCCAGCCCTGCAAAGGCACATGCAGGCAAAGGATTACATCCCTGCAGTTTTTGGTGGAAGTGTGCCCTATTTCGGGTACCTGTTAGCAAAGATGGGACGATGCCCATCTTCCCCGTTCACCTTCGGTTCCTGGGTATCTCACAGAGCGCAGCAGATACAGGCTGAACCCCACAGGACAGAGCCAGCTCCTCCTGAGAAATCTCCACTCGCAGGTCACAGACCTTCAAACAGAACCGAGGGCCTGGCTCCCATGACATCTCCCAGCAGTCCGCCTCGCTCCATGCGCTCGCTGCCCCACGTCCGGCGGGATGCTCTGCCCCCTCCTCTCCCATGAGCCGGGCAGGCTCCCGTCCCAAACTTCACGGAGTTCCCGGCCCACCCTGTCCCTCGGGCTCCCTCGCCACCACCCGCCGGCCCCAGCGTCCCGGAGATCAGGCCTCGTTCCCCGCCCGCCCCGGGGGCTCCGTCACCCGCTCACCGCCGGCGGGCACGGCCCACAGCGCCGTCGAGGGACTACAGTTCCCAGCAGACCCTGCGCTACCGCCCGGTGGCACCGAGCGGCCGGGAGCGCACAGCGCGCCGGGAGATGAGAACGGCGCGGGGGCACGCGGGGCGCTGGGAAATGTAGTGTTCCGGTCCCGGCGCCATCTCGGGGGCTGCGGTGTTCCGTGGGGGTAGCCGAGAGCCTGGGGCCGCCCCCGTTACTCGCTAACGCCTCGTACGGCTTGAGGGGATTCTGCCGCCGGCCCCGGGCTGGTGCCTTGTCCCGGCCAGCACCCAGCGCTGTACAGCCGAGGCGGACACCCTCGCTGGCTGCCCCTGGTGTGTGGGTCTGGCACGCCAATGTGTGCTGATCCTGAATGGTCACTGAGCAGGGTGCTGACGTGTGAGAAAGGGTGACGGCACTTGTCAGCAGTGAGGAAGGAGGCTGCCCCTGGGGATTAGGAGCAGCAGCTGCTATTGGTGCAAGGCTGCTTTGTCGTTTTTGAATATTGGTGGTAGGTTAGAAAAGACCGCTGCGATCATCGAGTCCAACCTATGACCAAACACCACGGTGTCAACCACACCATGGCACTGAGTGCCACATCCATTCTTTCCTTCAACACCTCCAGGGATGTTGACTCCCCACCTCCCTGGGTAGCCCATTCCAACGTCCAGTCACCCATTCTGTGAAGAAATTCTTCCTAATGTCCAGGCTAAACCTCCCCTGATGCAGCTTGAGGCTGTGTTCTCTCATCCTGTCCCTGGCTGCCTGGGACAACAGCCCTATCTCCACTAGCTACAATCTTGTTTCCTGTTGTCGTACAGTGATAAGGTCTCCCCTGAGCCTCCTTTTCTCCAGGCTAAACACCTCCAGCTCCCTCAACAGCTCCTCATAGTACTTGTGCTCCAGACTCTTTACAGCTCTGTTGCCCTTGTCTGGCACCTCAATGTCCTTCCTGAGTTGAGGGGTTCAGAAATGGTCACAGCACTCAAGGTGTGGCCTCACCAGTGCTGAGTACTGGGGGACAATCACTGCCCTGGTCCTGCTGGCCACACTGTTACTGACACAGGCCAGGTGCCCTTGACCTTCTTGGTCACTTGAGCACAGCTGGCTCACGTTCAGCTGCTATCGACCAGCACTCCCAGGTCCTTTTTTTCTGGGCAGCTTTCCAACCACTCTGCCCCCATCCTGTAGCGCTTCCTGGAGTTGTGGATGAAGCATAGGGCCTGACACTTGGTCATGTTGAATGTCATACCCTGACATGGGTCTCAGCCCATTCATCCAGCCTGCCCAGCTTTCTCCACAGAGTGACAATCCAACCCAGCTTGGTGTTGTCCACAGATATGCTAAACTTTGTGCTAAACTCGATCCTTTCATCCAGATTACCAGTAAACAGGACTGGGCTCAACACTGATCCCTGGGAACACTACTAGTGGCCAGACAGATGAGGGGATGTGCCTGGAGGCTGGAAGAGGACAGATGTCAGGGCTTTCTACAAGCAGAACACAAAAGAGGACACAGGAAACTACAGGAACATTAGTATTACTCCAGTACCTTGGAAAGTAGTATAATCTCCCAAGAAACTATCACAAAGCAAATGAAGCAGGTGATTGGGAAAGCCAGCACAGATTTACTAGAGGTGAATCATGGCAGATTAACTTGATCACCTTCAACAGCCAAATGACATTTTCTTTCTACAAGGGGAGAGTAGTGCAGGTTGTTAACCTGGACTTCAGAATATTCGCCTGGCCTCCTGCTGGATGAGTTGACCAGACATACTGGAGGGGGATCTGTGAGATTGGTAGGAAATTGGCTCCCAGGCCACAGCAGAAGGCAGCAATCAATGGGTTTTATGCAGGCTGGCAGCCTGTCACAAGTGCTGTCCCTCAGGGGGCAATACTGGGTCCTATCCTGTTCAAGAAATTACAATGGAAGAGGTTTCATCTTGATATGAGAATGAAATTTTTTGCATTGAGAACAATCAGTCATTGAAACAGCCTCCCCAGGGACACAGTGGGGTCCCCATCACTGAAGGTTTTCAAGATCCAATTGGACAGGGTGATAGATAACCTCATCTGGGCTCCCTTTCCCACAACAGGTTAGATCAGATGGTCTTTCAAGGTGCTTTTCAATTTGAGCTGGTTTATGATTTTGTGAACATCTTCAAAATAAGGCAATTACTCATATTTACATCAGTTAAAATAAAAGTTAAAATAGAAGGGCCTCCCAGGGTTTTAATTATACAAGGTGCTTGATTATACACATCGAGATGCCTTTCCTGAACAGTCACATTCCCCATGTGGGTGACCAGAGCAGTAACTGTGGAGAAAGCAGAGAAAGGGCCCTGGGGAACACCATAACCCCCTCCTATCTCAGAATTTTACTACCCTGCCCAGTGGCAGACCCAGAACTGCCATCCTTTGTCCCCAGACACCATTTTCTCCCACCTGACAGGCCCTTTGGCTCGGGACACTGAAGCCAGCTGGCTGTTTCACAGTTTATTCATTCTTCTCTCTGCTGGTTAATTAGAAAAGGTTATCATTAAATTGCTTCCTGATTAAGCAGCAGTGACTGCCATTAGTCAGAAGCTTGTCATACTGAGATAAACAAGGCAGGCAGGAAGAGTGTGTTGCAACTCAACACACACCACAACCCTGGGAGTGCTGTTCCTCACCTGGGAATCACATGCAGACATGAGCACGCCACATGCACACAGGCAGTTGCAAACACACCCCTTTTAAAGAAAACCACAGGCTACGGAGACGTCTGAGTCCAGGGTTTTGTCCCAGCTTCTCTCAAGCAAAATAAGAGGAACATTTTTCCACATTCCGGGTCCTCTCACTGCGTAGCGTGTTCACTAGGAAGGGATGCACAGCCCCATGGTCTCTGTCCAGATCTTCTACCTTTGCCCTTTCTTCCCCTGCAAGCCAGCAGACTCCAGGTGGCAACACAGCAGAGAGAGAAAGAAGCGGATGAGAGACCTTTCTCTCTTTCTTGTCGCACTTTTAAACGGCCCAAAGCTAAACCAGATCCCAGTGTCACATATGGATGACAGAGAGAGGGAACCTGCAGAGCATAACCCCACAACTGTTTCCAGCCACCTTCTCCCTGCCAGCAGCTATCCAGTTCCAGGTCTCTGGTGATTGCTCCTTATGCTTTAAGAGTTTCTGTGGGGAAAAAAAAAAACAACAACTTGGGAAGAGCGAGAAAAGCCCCATTCAGGGACTGTCCCCAGCTTATGCAAATGTTGGGAGCAGAGCATCGTTTGCAGAGAGCTCTTGAGTTGCACGGTCAGGCAGACACAGACAGACGTTGAAGCATTTGCTCCATATGGCACAAGTTCAGCGAGACACAAGGAACAGCCCGGCCATGCAGAGAACAGACCTACAAAACGAGAGGCCGCTTGCAAGCAGTTTGCTGGTGCACTCCAGGTGTCCTTTCAGTCAGAACATGCTTCCAGCAGTGGCTTGGACTCACCCTCCGCATACTGGGTCGGGGCAGAGATGCAGAGTGAAAATCCTGGGAGGACTGGGAGGGGTAATGCACCCCAGCTCTGCTGTAGAGGAAAGGGTTCACATCCTTCCAAAGAAACGCTCTCATCGGTGAAAAAAATTAAGGAAACGGGGTTCTCAGTGTTGTTCTTAACATGATCATTTGGATCATGCTATAAACCTCCTCTCATGGATTGGGCTGGCTCACTGCTGGCTTCAAATGAGCCAGAACTGCCTGTATTGTACATCTTATATAAGCAGCAGCTATTTTCTGAATTGCGAGTCTCCCAAAACTCCAGAGCCATTCTGGAATCTCATGGATTACCCTTTGAAGAGTCTTGGACTGCTCTTTAGAGGTCCTACTACTGTCATATTGAAAACATTTGCCCCATTTCATTACTTTGCCAACACACCTTGGTGGTTCACCACATGAACAGAGCTGGCTTCCTTCCTCCTGGATGTGTGGCCAGCCTGTGTGCTCTGTTGGGGCTGAATTGCATGCAGGGCTGCTGTGTGTAGCAAAGCTATCCAACAGAGAAGTGGAAATCAGCCCAGGCTAAAGGTCCTGAGATGCCCCAGCTTCTGGGAGGGTTTTGGTAGCCCACACTGAGCTCAGAGACACCATAACCAATGCCCAATTGCATCAATCTTTGACCAGCTGTGGAGAACTTGTAGTTGCACGTTCTAAATTAAATTAATCCCATGTTATCAGTTCCTACCCTGCTAAGACCAGTCAAGTGGTTGGACTGGGGACATACAGGTCAGCTGTTAAGAGAAGGTTGTGGTGCAGGATAGTCAGAGAAAGGCCTCTGGACTGTCAGAGCTCGTTCCAGTTGGAGAAGCCTTTCTTTTGGGCTGCTAGGGTCTAACCTGAATACTCTTTACAAGACCTGTCCTCTGTAGGCTTTGGGGTTGTGCTTCCTCTGCTCTGATTGATCCTCGAAGAGGTCAAAGCTGCCTAATGGGCAACTTGAGCGCTGGGCTTGGAGGACCAGGGTGTGCTTGGGTTTGGGGAAGTGCAGACCCTGCATCCCCTACCATTTCCCAGATTTCTTTGCTTAGACAGCTGTTAGTCCCCTCTACTTTCCCTCTGCCATTGAGGCACATCAAGGACCACAGCCTCTTGGCCCATTTGACAGCTCAGGTCCTTTCCCTGAGCATCTTTGTAGGACCAAAGACAACATTTAGAGTTTGCTGAATCCTGCTGTCCTTGAAACTCTGATGAAAGGGCATCTGCAGAGGCTTTTCTTGGAGTTTTTCTAGCATGAGAAGGTTGCTCCCTTCCTCTGACTGCCAGCTCAGTGAAGACCACATCTTTTTCCCTGCTTTTTGGCCACCCGGTGCAAGAAAAATTAGTCACCTTCCATTCTTTTGAAGCAGCCTCTTTTATCTACACAGCTTGTTCTTCCCTGGCATGCTGAAACCTTCCTGCTCTTGTTTATAGTATAACCCCTCCAACAGATTGCAGGGTCTCTTTTCTGCCTTCTGTCCTTCTTGGCTGGATTCCCCTCCATAGCTCCAGTCCAGAGCAATGGTCTGCACAGCACATGGCCCCTGCTTCACTGCCAGGCCACTGCCTCACAGAGCTGCTGCAAAGCTGAGTCTACTCCTTATCTTTTGTGTGAGGCAGCCCAGGTATGAGGGGCAGCTCACTGGCACCCAGAACAAAAATTTAAAAGAGAAAAAAAACCCCACATCCTACACTGAGATTCAAACAGTGTTTCCAAAGCTTCTGTGTCACCAGCATTTAACAGAATATGAGCTGTGATCCAGCTGGAGTGAGGACACTGGCAATGTAGAGTCTCCAGTATCTTATGCTTAAGATTGGAGCAGAGCACACCCCTCTGCTCTACACGACTGGTTGGGATTTTTTGTTCAGATGCTCAACAGAACTTTATCTTTGTGAAACAGTTGAACTGGGCAGAAGGGTCCAAAATTAGAAGGAAAGGTTTGTGTGCGCACAGAGACAATTTAACTGCATAAGCTTTATTTCTTTAGGAAATGAGGTTAAACAAACCAAAGTCGCATTCCTAGTTCTATTCTGGAGCTTAAATTAAGGGCCTGATTTTCAGGCTCAGAATAAACAG
>VZUA01058742.1:20377-34667 GCA_013401035.1 Horornis vulcanius
GGGTGGGGTGTTTGGGAGAAGCTTGAAGCCAAGGGGAATGCGAGGTTAACGGAGAGCAGGGGTCCGTAGCAAAAGGACGGCTCCTAACGACTGGGATGGTAGCCAAATATTTGCAAACGTGTCCTGGGTTGATCTTGCTGTTATGTGGTTGGTTTGATGAACTGCAGGTCTCCCTGACTTAGTCCCGGATCCCTATTACATCCAGGCGTCCACATATGTCCAGAGGATGTCCATGTATAACTTGAGATGTGCTGCCGAGGAGAACTGCTTGGCAAGGTAGGCATTGTCCCAAGATTTTGCCCGTTTGCTACGGGTTGCTGTGCTCTTGTTTCCTACCTGTGAACACGGTGAAGAGTGGAGAAGGGTGAGGCTGGAGGGCTCAAGGAAACAGCCCTCTCCAACCTTCCAAATTTGTGGTAGATGGTAGAGTATGCACATCAGAAAGTAATCCTGCCATATTAGAGAGACAAGCTGCAGATCTCCTGAAGAACCTACATGCTGTGAGAAGTTGTATTGCATGTTTCTATTGTCAGGCTCACTTGAACATTTCTGAATTTTGTGAAATGGAGGCACCTAGAAAACCACTTCAATCTGTTGATTTTCATTTCCCTCCTCTACTCCCACAAGATCATGTTATTTCATTAGAAACAAAAAACAAACAAACAAAAAAAAACCCCAAAAAACGCCCCAAAAAACCCAACAACAAAACCCAAAAACCAAACAACAAAACCCCTATTCTTAACCAGCACAATTTACTATTCGGATTACAATAACCTAATTGTTTCTGGGCCTATGTCTTTTAATGTCTCCTATAACTGAGATCCCTCTGAAAAGTGTTTCAGAGTCTCTTAAGGGGTTGAAATAACAACTTTGTTATGAAGTTAGGTCTTGTCCAGTTGGCAAAGAGAGATTTTTCCTGTTTTGTTTGGAAAGAAATCAACATGGCTGGTTTTAACCATTTTAACTTGTTTGATACCTTATCATGCAAAACAGATTTATTTATTTACTAGCATCATTAATTTATGTCAGACTGTTTCAGGGTCATGCTTGCTCTTTACTTGCAGAAAAAAGAAGACATGTCATAATAAGCAGTATTTTTTTTTTTTGCTAGCTTCACAGTGAAGACTCATTGAACTGTTCTTGTTGGCTATTAGTTGATTAAGATATTCCAGTATTTTTTACAAGAATGTAGATCATAGCTATATAGAATAGGAAAACACAGCCTGATTCATATACATATTAGGGTTTTTTTTACAATGGAATCAAACATCTGTTGTGTGATCTTGCATACACGGGGAATTATTTTGGTTAACAGCAACTAATAAAATTGTGTTTTTTGGTACCAGAGTAATTTTACAGCTCAGCAGTGATCTTCTTCATAGACGGAGTCAGTCAGTCAGTGGCTGAACTTCCGTTTACAAAATTAAAACCAGATCTGACTCTTACTCAGGTCTTGGTCTGACACCAGCCATTTCCACACCATTACTGTGTGACTCTCCCGTGCATGAGGCTTATGGGGCCTGAAAAGATCTCTGCTATCAGTTACTTCAGAGACAATGTAAAGCATTTTTCAAAGTATTTCTTGCATATATTACAGCTTTTTCCTTTGTTTTCTTTGACTTGCATCACTGCAGTTCAGCTTATCGAGCAGATGTTAGAGACTATGACAATCGGGTGCTCCTGAGATTCCCCCAAAGAGTGAAAAATCAAGGCACATCGGATTTTCTGCCCAGCAGACCCCGTTATTCATGGGAATGGCACAGCTGTCACCAGTGAGTAAAGTGCTCAGTATGGCATCTTCTAATTATGCTTTTCACTGACAAATTGTCACTTATAAGGGGACATTGTCGAAAACTAAAGTGAAGCAGAGAAACCACTTTAGCCTTTTACCATCTGATTAATTTTATGTTGTGGCTCTTTGTATGTAGTGATAATTACTCTTTATACAGACACATGAAACCAAGATGGACACAAAGTTTATCCATATGTATGAAACTCTTACATAGTGTAGATTGATATAAATTCAAGTCTGAAATGAGATTTGACAGTAGCACCTTCTCCTTTTATTTTACATATAGTCCACTTACATTTAAGCATAATGAGTAAATAAAAGTCCCAACCATGTTAAAAAAACAGAAACCTTAAAATGTACATTTATTAGCATATTCCCTATAATAACACAATTTTGAACAGTGACCCATACTTCTTGACCTGAATTTAATGAGCTAGTTCTTCACAAGGAATAGTCTGATCAACTTGGAAAAGGAAAGCTTCTGAGTTGACTGATCCCATTATTAATAATATTCTGTATGTATATGATGATATTTTGACATAGCAGCATTGCTCTAGAAATAGTATATTTGCTGGAAATACAGCAAGGGAAATGTAGAACATTTTCAACATTTTGGGAGCAGGTAACACTGCAAACTTGTAGCTTTTCAGAAAACTCATTTGCAGGAGATTGCAGGTTTGTTCCAATTTTTGCAGGAGCAGTTATAAAATACTAGAACTAATTACTCAGAATAGTTAATTTCTTAACTTAAAATACAACTCTGCTGCTACGTAAAGGTTCACAAATGATAACCTTTTTTTAAAATGGTATGCAATGTGGGCTTGATCTGAAGATCTCTGAGCCAATGGAATACGTCTCTCTAGGTTCAGAGGCTTTAGGCTTTGAATGAAAAATCAGTATCGTTACAACAAATTCTTTCAAAAAAGACTCTTATTTTCAGTTTATAAATCCTGCAAGCATCAAAAAGCTAAAACTAAATCAAACCTAACAAAAAAGCCTCCACAAATGGTTTAATTAACCTTTATCCCTGAAAAAATTCTTCATCAATAACAAAAATTTCCCAATCTTTGTGCTTACAAACTTGATAAATGGATGAAATGGGTAGATAGCAGTTGAAGTTTTCCGTTTGTAGAAAAACACTTTGTTACAGTGCCACAATAGCCCAACTATTACTGTCCAGATGCGAAGCATCTCTGATGTTGATTCAGTTCTTGGACAGAAAATACATTGCCTACAAAAAAATGCATCTCTCGTGATCATTTCCATAACAGTGAAGCAAACTCATTTGGAAATGAACTCTAACTGCCAATTACTTTGGCTAGCCATCAGACCTCAGTGTTAGTCATCATTATCTTTTAGTGTTCTGGATGTGCCTGCTTGTGAGGCTCCTGTGCTGCTTTGTTTTACCAGTATGTTTGAATTTTGTTTAATCAGGCCTTTTTCATACACCTCTTGAGCTGAAAGCATTCAAAAGTAACAGCAGCCAAATGCTGCAAAGACACAATGCAGGTGGAAAGTACAAGTTTATTTTTCCATACATTTGGAAAAAATGAAATTACAACAATTTGAGGTGTTAAAATTCCACAGTAAGAGCAAGAAGTCACTTGGTGTGAAACCAAGAAAAATGCATCACTTTGCCCAAGTCAAAAGGATACTTCTGAAATAGAGACAGCATTAAGTATAGGCTGTAAAAATAGTTGATATTGAATGAAATCTGCATTGCCAGTACACAGAAGCTGATTTCTTTAAGCACATTTTGTCTTCACCAATGTTACAAATGTGTTACATTGTCTGAGGGCCATGGAAATCTGAAAACAAATTGTTGGGGTTTTGCTAGCAAGTAGCAGACTTCCATGGAATTTATAGTATGTAAGGTGAGCATTCCTAGCAAAACTCTGGTTAAAGACGCTTATAAGATATTCCATTCAAATATGAACTATTTAATACTTGCTATTGTTATTGGAAAAGAGGTGAAGCAGAAAATTTTGGAAAAACAGTGTTGCTATGAAATCTTTCCCATAACAAATTAAAACCTATCATTTATTTATAGATGATGACATGTAGTACTTGAAAACTAGACTAATGAAAACAATCGAGTGGTCATTAGTAGGAAAGTATACTAACACACAAGTTTTGGGTAGTAAATAAAATTTGTCCAGATTTTACAGGATGTAGAGCGAATACATGAAAATGTTATTGATAGAGTCTGATCCATCTCCAGTAATGTATCTATGGTTTAACAGACATTATCACAGCATGGATGAATTCAGCCACTATGACTTGTTGGATGCAAGCTCGCACAGAAAAGTTGCTGAAGGACACAAAGCAAGTTTCTGCCTTGAAGATACTTCCTGTGATTACGGATATTACAGGCGATATGCGTGTACAGCACACACGCAGGTAGGAGCTGCTTTGGAGACAACCAAGTGTCTTTCCCTTTCCCTTTCCCTTTCCCTTTCCCTTTCCCTCTCCCCTGTTTGTATTTGGATAGCTTTTCTGCCAATCACCTGATGCCCTGAGTTAGCTGATGCCCTAACTAGCTTCTGGAATTCCCCATTATAGAGACCAGATGCTAACCTGGAGACTGATAATTCACCCATGTGCTGTTAACTGTGGGTTTCTTATTAAAGGCAGTGACACTGACTAGTGTAGCACCACTGGTAACTGAACTATATGAAAACACAGCACAAGTTCTTGTGGCAGTAGGACAGGTCAGGCTTGCTAAGGGGCCCTCAAGACAGCCTGTAAAGAAGCTGTTCCCAATGTTCATCCCCTAAACTGACATCCCTGGTTGGTGCCAGAGTTCAAAGGTGATATTTTCTCCCTTGTGGAGTCTGAAGCTATAAGGTGTTGGATTCCATTAACACCTGCAGCTGCTGGCTGGCAGTCTGGGACAGAAATCTCAGAGTATTGTCCTGTGCCTGTACAGCAGGAGGCTGTTGAAGAGAATGGCAGCTGTGTGCTTGTTAGGATGGGCCACATACAGACATAAAGCCAGGTGCCAGGGCTTATTAGGATACCATTAGGATAGACAAATCCATGCAAGACTCCTACCTTGAATATTGCATCGCCACCTCTCAGAACTGCTAAAAAAAAGCTTCAAAACCCCTAACCAGCTAACCCCAGCAGAACAAGATTAATCAGCAGTGTACTATGGCTAAGAGATTTCGTAGACTATTCCATTTGGAAAACCAGAAGTAAAACCAAAACTTGATGGGTTGTGGATTGAAAGAAGAAATTATTGATATTTACTGACAATTGGTGATGGTTCCGACAATATATGAACTTAAGACCTCTCAGGCAACAGCTTTAAAACAGAGAGGAGTGCTCTTTGGACACATAAATGAAGTATTAAATTCCTTGCCATTGGATGTTACAGAGATCAAAAATCTCCATGGGCTCAAGAAGAATTTAGACAAAGTAATGAATGTTATTAAACACAAGAATCTGATGGTGCCCCATGCTTTAAATACAGTTAAATGCCTAGTGGAAGGGATTTGCCTGACATTAGACATCCCATTCCTCATGTTCTTTTCTAGTTAAGCATATGCTGCTGACCACTGTCAGAGACATGACACTGAGCTTTGATTGATCTGTGGTTTAAGTCAGTGAGGCCATACGTACACATAAACTTGTATCCCTTATCCTGCAGCTTTTAATCTAGAAGGTAGTTATTCTGTCACAGAGAAATGACAGCTATGTTTCACTGGCTGACGTGTCCATATTTGAATTCTAACTATAATGAATGATCTGCAATACACAGAGGCTTTGAAGAGGTTTTATAAATACCTTTTCTACTTCTGTAGACTATGACATCTAACTAAACAACATACATATTTTACAGCTGGAGTATTTGTGTCACTAGAATCATGGCTTGTGTCAGCATTTCCACTGGAAGCCCATATTTCAGGGGTTTGTAATTGGACTGTAAAACTTTCCTCCAGCCTCAGACTTGGCACAAACCTGCAAGAGTCTGAGCTGATCACCAGCTGGGTCAAGAGGGAATTCCTGCAGGACCTGGGTTTTCTGCACTCTGTATGTATGTTGCCAGAACAGATCAGCTCTGCCTAGAGCAATCTGTATTGGCCACAGCTAAAGATACTACATTTGAACTACCAATACTTCCATATGTGGGGATTCTTACTAATGTTCCTATCAACAAAGAATTTTTCAGAAATATGCATCAGGGAAAAATTAATTTTCAGTTCCCTCAGATTCTTGTGTCACTATTTGCCTGAAGAGACACCATTTCCATGCAAAGCTTAATGTGAAAATGGCTCTTAACCCTCCTATTCAAAGATGGCACTTGGGCAGTACATCCATAGCAAAAAGTTGCATCATTCCTAAGGGTAGAGAGAGGTTCCAACATGGCAATCAAGTCTGGCTGTACTCATGACCTCAGAAGATATTCACTCAACATTTACAGATACTTACCCAATTTTTATTGCGTTCTGATCTTGTGTAAAGAACAGGAAATAATATCAACAGTTTTTTTGTAAAAGGAGTGCTATAAAAAGTGATTATAAGAAAATACAGATATCTCACAGATGAACAACTGTCAATATTATAGGTGTTTTTTATCCAGCAGTAATAAAGGGCAGTCTATACAAGTGGTACATTAGACTTAGGTGTTTTGGTTTACACACACAAACAAAATGCCAGCTATAAATAAGACTCACTTTCTAAGTTAATTTTCTAACTGAACTGTGATAGTTAAGTGAACTTCAGTCTGAGTGTCCCTAATGTCTAGAATGTCACTGTTTCTACAGATTAATGTTTTTTTACATCCATCTTAAATTCATTCTTAAGGGTCTGAGCCCTGGCTGCTACGACACTTACAATGCTGACATAGATTGCCAGTGGATTGATATTACTGATGTAAAACCTGGAAATTACATTCTGAAGGTAAGTGTATTGGGAATGGGAAGGTTTGGGGTTTTGTGGGAGGTTTGTTCTGTTTAAAGAAGCAAACCATTTGCATACATCCTTTTTGGCATGTAAACTACCAACTGAAACGTGGCAGTAGACAGCGCTGTGCTTTCTCCCCTCCAGGTGAGTGTAAATCCCAGCTACCTGGTGCCTGAATCCGATTACTCCAACAACATAGTCCGCTGTGACATCCGCTACACGGGCCACCACGCCTATGCCTCGGGCTGCACAATTTCACCGTAAGTGCCTCCCCACTGGTGCCTGTTCTGTCACTGTGCCCCACTGTTAGTATTTTGTTCTGTGGGTTTTGGAAATTTTAAAATCTGTGGGAATTTTGCTCTCACACTTGTGCTTTTGGAATGTATGTAACACTTTTCAAAACAGCTGCTCCTGCCTGTTCTGCAAGATAATGACCTCTGGCTCACACACACCTTCTTTGTACTTGCACTAGGACCTTTCTAGGATCATTCAGGACTCTTTTACAGCACCCACACACAACTGAGCAGCTACAGTGCTCTTTAAGACATTCTGCAAAATCCCACACATGTATGCTATTTTGCTGCTGCTGCTTACAGCAGCCACCCTCCCTTGAAACAGTTCTTTCATGCACCCTCCATTTACAGTTTTCCTCTTTAAACAATGCCAAAATTATGCCTTTTTTACATTTTTTCCTCCAAAAAGGCTACATTATTTAATAAATATCCTCATGGTAGATCTACTGTACCTTAGTAGCTGTGAAACACACACAGAGAAAGCAGTCTTCTGTAACAGAGGTAAGCAGTTCTCAGAACACTGTGTAAGTTGCTCATATGAAATATTTCTCAAGAGATTTCATTTGGATTCTATAAGGAGTGAGTATTAACATTGTATAGAACATCATATGAAACAAATTCCAGAGCAGTAAATGAAAAGTAGAGCAGATGGCCAGTGTAGTCTTCTGTAACAGTACCAGTGAAACAAATAGACTGAATTAATTAGCCTGGTAAATATTCATTCCTCACTTTGAATTAGGAAATCAGTAGCTAAATGAGGCAAACTTATGATTCACACTTTTAACTTCTAGTCTCCCCACCTTACCTCTAAAAATGTTACTGAGTACACAGAGTAATAGAATAGTTAATGTTAGAAAAGACCTTTTAGATCATGATCACCTCGGATCACCACCATGCTCACCATTATACCGTGTTCTCAAGTGGCATATTCTTACAGCTTCTGAACCCTTTCAGGGACAGCAACTCCACCCCACTTCCCTGGGTAGTCTGCACTAATGATTTACAACCCTTTATGTGAAAAAGTTTCCCCTGATATCCCACTAAACCACCCCTTGAGGCCATTTCCTCTCATCCTGTCTCACTGCTTACGTGGGAGAAGAGACCGACCTACACCGCACCACAGCCTCCTCTTGGGAGTTGTAGGGAGTGATGAGATCTCCCCTCAGCCTCCTGTCTCCAGGCTAACACCCCCTATATACATATATATGTGTGTGTGTGTGTGTATGTATATATATATAAATACACCATACTTTATATCTCTCTCTCAGGTACATACTCAGGCAGGGCTAGGAAACAGAATGTCTGTTACTGTTGGCTGACCTGTGCTTTCAAGCTGACAAGTGGGTATTTAGCAGTTCCTCTTCCTGTGCATACCTGCTCACCTGCATAAAATTATTTCTCCTCTTTCAACAGATACTGAGAAAGATGCAAGACATGGATGAGATGGTGCCAAATGTTTTGAACTGAAGTATCATTATACAAACTTCACTAGGATGCAAACACTATAGAAACGAAACTACAGAACATACAGCGATAGATACACCCACACACCTAATGTGACTTTGAAGCACTTCTGCTTCTCAACCAAAACGTAACTGGATTTAAAGAATCTAAATTGGCATTACTTGTATTGCTATTGAAATGTGTGAAACTGGTATCTCATGTAGAGATATTTTAAATTTTGATAATCTCATAAAAACATGGGACCATTTCTTAGCTCCTTCAAATTTGGAGTTTATGTGATAACATACTTCAGTGGGAATATTAATGGTGAATGAGTTGAACATATTTTAAAAGGTAGAAAAAATGTACGCAAAATGCATTAAATAAAACCCAAGAGAAAGTACTAATGCCAGCTATCTCAGAAAATATCATAACGAAAAACAGATTAAGAGTAATGATAGAGTATCATTAAAAATCCTTGCTAGGACACATTGATATGAAAGAGAGAAGTATGTTCAGTTTTCAAGGAATATTAACATATAGCAGAGAAATACATATATATTATATATATCAGTTATACCCCTGCAAGAAAAGTTATGTTTACATTTTTAATACATTAGAAGTTTTTCCATTTTCTTAAGAGAAAAACAGATGGGGTTTTGAAATACACCTTTCATCTGTGAAAATTAATTAAAAAGCTTACCCACCTTTATAGGTTCAAGAATTTCTTCAAGGTGGACTTGTAAAAAACTTTTGCAAACTTAATGTGGATAAAAAATACCTGTCAAGAAATGGGCTCTTGGAGATGATGAAGAGTCCTTGATGTGGTCATCTGTGAAAAACATCCAGGTTGAACAGGTTAACCACCAAAAAAATACAGGTAATTAACTCAGGTGGCACCACAAACAGAAGTAGGTCAGAATCTCTTGCAAAGTATTTTTAGTGTGAAGAAAACCTACTACCTGCTTTCCCCTTAAGTACTGTAGTTGACTTTAAAATGTATATCTCAGTATTCAAAATATCAAAGTTGAAAATATACTATATAGAGAGGAAGAAGAGCAAAAGTCAGTGTATTTAACATCCTACTTTAGGCTGTTCAGGAACCAAAGGCAACATTTGTTAAGGGGAAAAACTTCCAGCCCAAATTAATGTTTTTGCTGAACTGCTTAACTGGTGCTGGGTATACTACTCCTCCTCCCATCCCCAAATTATTTTGCTTTTGCAATGCACCCTGCTGTAAGCTACAGTAGCTGTGACTTTTGTTTTAAACTGTGAAATGATGTATCACAAGGGGATCTGGCATTTTTTTTTCAGAAGATTTCTGATCATGTAAAAAGGAAGAATCAAGAACAATGGGACCTAGAAATATTGATTGGTATTCATAAACAGTTCAAAACACCTAATGAAATATTGGAAGCTCAATAAATTAAAAAAAAAAAGTGCTATTCAATATAGTTAAAAATGAAAAATCTGAGGAGTATGGAGAGGTTTTATTATCACTACTGAGAATACTTCAGGCAGTATTTGGAAATATTTTATGCATTACAACCCTATGGACTTAATTTGGAAGTCTGATGAATTAACATAATATCCTTCAAGGATCAGCTGTTCTTTAGTACATTTATTTATTTCCACCTTACTCATAACTTGGTTACAAATTTGCACAATTAGAACTTAAAAAGAACCTGAGATCCAGCAACCACCAGTGGGAGAGGGTGTGAAATATAATTTATACCTGCAGGTCCCTTTCTGTTTGCTGTGAGATCCATTTAAGCAGTCCGTAACCAGTACGGGCAATGAACAGAAGCAAAATTTGGAAACCTGATTTATGAGAAAACCATTTGTTACATATTATCTGAAGAGCTCAGGCCTGTTTAAAGTCTAGGCTTCTGAAATCTCAGCCCAAAAAGTTTTCAAGAGGTGTTAAAGGATGCAAGCGCATTCACCTTTCTACAGACTTAGGTCAAAATTGGGGTCAAAGTCCTGAGAGCAGCTTGGGCAATGGACACAAAAGCTACTGAATGGAAGCCAGGCTGTGGGCACGGGCTGCTTCCTGGGAAGAGGTGGTGTGCTCGTACCTCATTGCGCCTGATGCTGAAGGTGGGATATGAGAGCACTAACTGGAGGCGGAGCAGCCGCAGGAAGGGGGGTGCCCCTCGCTCATGACACACTCACCTGCTCACACGTCTGTGCCCAAACTACTTGCAGAACTCCACTGAAGTCAGCAAGGAGCCAGAAGGCCTTGAGCATCTGTGTAGGTGGAACAAGTGGGAATGGCCTCGTTTGGAAAGGTGTTGAATGCTGTAACTTTGAATATTGGGGATATTGGAGCTACGAAAACGCAGCTCTTTTTTCCGTAGCAAAATATTGTATTTGTTTTGAAATGTGTGTTAAGCAACATGACATTGATGTACAATAGCACAAAAATTGCCTTAGACATGAACAGAAAAACAAGGGATTTTAGGATTAAAAAAAATTAAGGAATGTGACTTTAACCCTGTCTAACTATAGTAAATCACAACGCAGTAGAAGAGTTTATTATATAGCATGTGTAGAAGTAGTTCTAAATAGGGGAGCACCAACCAATATTTTCGGTATCTTGGCTCTGCAGATTTGACATCTTACTTTTTGCATACTGGAATATGTTTTTGGGATTATGTGCATTTTCGTTCAAAAACATTTTTAAAAACTGTTTTGGTAAACGCTTTTATTTTTACAGCAAATTTTATTTGGATTCCATTTTCACAGAGATCGAGCTTATTCCCTTATCTTTGAAAAGCATATTGACATTGGTCTCAGCGGGAGAAAACCAGACTTAAATTTTGTGAGATTTCTACTATGAATTTGCTGTCTTGCAGCCTCAATTTTCTTCTGAAAAGCCAGAATGTATGTGTGAAACAATAACCTCTCACATTTCAAATCTTTACATAAGAATTGCACATAAGGAACATAATGTATGTCAGGTACATTAGAGGAAGGGTTTATACATATATTTTTTTAATCCTGAAATACGTTTGATATTTGCATATTTCTAGACAAAAGTGTAACAAAAATGACAGACTGGTCACCAATGGAATCAAAATATTGTGTAGATGGTGTTTTTGTGTTAGGAAAAGTCTACTTGTTTTTTCTCTGCTCCAGAATGAATGCACATATCAAATGTACCTTCCTATTGTCATTCATGTGTTGTTTGCAGTGTGCTCATTCAAAACCAGCAGGGTGGTTTTCATAAATGAGACATTGAAAGGTGGTTTATCCTGTGTCTCACATTTATGCCAAAAAGGCATTTTCATTTTCTCCAAATCTTAAAAGGTGCTGAAAGATTTTAACTTGAATTAAAACCAAAGAGTATATAATTGGGAGGTTTTTATTATGCAACTAAATGCTACAGATGCAGTGAAATGCCACTTGTTTTCGCAACTTTCTATAAGACTTTTCATTATTTCCTTCACTTTTCCTGAAAGAGTCTTAATTTCAGTAACTTTGCATCTTTATCTGAAGAGCTCTAATTTATAATATTCAGGCACTAGCTTTGTATTCTTCATTGCACTTTCATATTCTTGTGTTACATGCCCGTATTATGGTTGCAAGTTTATGTGAAAATGACTTGAATAAAATGTTTCAAGCGTTCTACTTGTCAAAGTATTACACTTACTGCACAGGCCAGATCCATCTCTCAGTAAGAAGGCTTCAGTTAAGGTTGTTATGTCTACATGAAATTGAAGAAAATTCTGTCTTGCTGATGTAGTCTCAGAAAAAATGTCACAAGAAGGTAGAAACAAGAAATAAAATTCACCCCTCATACTACACAAAGGATTAACATTTCAAGGCTTAACAGGAGGAGGCATATGGTTCATCGGGACACACAATTTCCTTACCATATCTGTCCACGTAAAAACAGAAACTTAAAAAGCACTTTCAGAATTTCTGCTCCAAAAACTATGCTTTCTCAGAAAGAACATCTGAGCAGTACATGGTAGGAAGTCTATGTACTCTAGAAAATTGACTAACAGATTAAACATGCAGTTACTCCAAACACATTTTATCCCGTTATTTACATCCTCTGAGTACAAGCCAGTGTCCTGCTGCCTCTGCAATCTGTATGCTAAAGCGAGTAAACGGTCTGAGTTGTAGCATCTCTTGTCCCTTTGCTGAGGGCCTACTAGAGAAGAGCATGATTAAAAAGCTTGGAGACTTGTTCTAATAAGAAGTCGTCAAACACTTAAATATCAACTAACTGGCACTCTTGGCTTCATGTAAATGGAGACAAAACCAATGTACTATCTTTTAAAACTCTTACAATAAATGTAGAATTATTTCAGATATAAACCACTCTGTGTAATGTTTCTCTATTGAAAAATTATTTCCTATCCTACTACTTATTAGAGCTAAGAGCTTTAAATGGAGAATTTCTCCAAGTGCTATTCCTAGAGCACAGAACATGGGGTGGATCAGAATCTGTGCAAATGCAAAACCGCAGTAAAAACTGCATGTGATAATTGCAGAAAGTATATTCCTATCTATTGAAAACAAAGCATCTCCCAGTTCCCAAGTACCTTCTACCCCCATTCTGCTATCTCGTTTTTATGTTAGATGTCCTGTGTATCACAAAATGACCACCAGTCTACATTCACAAAGCAGCTCAACACTTTTGCTCAAGAAAGTATTGCCGTAACTGAATTTTCATTCAAGCCCCATTTTTTCTGATTTATAATTCCATAAAAACTAATTAGTGATATTTATGCCTGTTTGGAAGTCCAAAAAATGGTCCCATCAATAACACGCCCTTTTGCTATTAAAAAAACCCAATCACATTTAAACTAGTAATGACTGTCTTAAAAGATACTGAAAAATCAGATTGTTTTGTTGGTAAGCTTGAATATTGTGCACCTGAAGCAGCCAAGTAGTATCTAACAGTATGTACCTGGCAAAAGACATTTCTTCTGTGGTATGGTACTGAACTGAGAAGCATTGTTCTCAACATTTTAAAATCTAATCATCACAGAAAAAGAACTTCCCAAGTCACTAAAAAATACATTGCTAGTACTTTGTGAGAGGTCTCTGTCTAAAAAGTGCTGCAGATATGAATTAAGTTAAAATCATGTATGCTGAACATGTTATGTTGCTATAATGAAAACATTCTAAACTTTATCAACAACCTCCAGGCAAGTTCACTAGGTTTATCAGTTCACAAATAAATGGCCCAGTTACACGTAAAAGACACTGTCAAGTCTTCACCATCACTAATTGTTTGTGTATTAAGGTTGTGATCCAGGTGAGTCACTAAGCACCAGCAGAAGGTAGCTGTAACCCACTAAAATATGAAGTAATGCCAGTATTCTAATCTCTCTTCTCTCATTCATGTTCAGTGTTATCTTTTTTAAGTAAGAGCTCAGAAGTATTTTTGAAGGAAAAAAAGTATTTTTTGAAGGAAAAAAAAAAAAAAAAAAAAAAAGGGGGATGTTTTGGTAAGTCCTTCAGGGAGAATTCTGTGGCCACGAATTACAGCTGTAATAATGAAGTAGAAAACTTGCTCAAATAGCAAGATAAATCAGTGCTCCTAGATCTTTTAAGCACATGCAAAAAAGCACTTTATAACACTGGCTCCTTAGAGTCTCAAGGGTTTTTTTCAAAGTATTTGCAATCTTTAAGTATTTGATCCTTAAATAAGGTAATAAAAGAAAGTAATCTGCTAAAAGAAAGGTAAGCTGTCCATGAAAAACTGTTATAGCTTGTTGCTCTGGTTTTTTTAGTCTTCTGATAGCCTACATTTTTGTAATGGAGTTTCTCATAGATTTTCATGTAAACAAAATATTTATGTAACTGTATTCTATTGTTGACATTCCTCTCTTGG
>VZUA01058747.1:2948-13514 GCA_013401035.1 Horornis vulcanius
CAAGGATCACTCTATGAAAGCTGACAGTAGAATGGGCCAAACTACAAACCAGTTGATTTTCCAAATCTATCCAGGATTATCAGTATTCTCTGTATTTAATGAACTTCAATTTTGATCATTTATGTTTCAAGGGCAAAATGCAAACAAAGCAAGGTTTAAGTTAGCAATTATATTTAACACAATTGAAATAAAAATAAAATCTGGTTCTTGCAGATCCCCAAAGATTACCTGTAGTACCAGTTTCATGGCTGTATATCTTGTTTTGCAGTTGCAGATCTGCTTTGGGGTGATACAGCTGCTAACAATCCACTTACTATTTCTCTTCTTATTTCACCAACAATAGATTCCTTGATCTGCAAGGGATTAGCCAAAGTTTTAAGGTCAGCAATTTATATAACCAATGGATAAAATGAAATGATATTACAGGTATGTCTGACACTACCAACATGCACCACCAAAAAGTCAACTTTCAAAACTGTGAATGGAAAAACCTTAGAAGGAAAATAACTGTAAGTAGTTTTGAAGTTCTTGCAAACTGTATAAATGAAAACCAAACTAGTTCTGTATTTCCAGATGGCAAAGATATTTCTGTTTTACATTAAGGATATCTGGTTTTATGCTAAGAAAAGAATACATTTCAATTATGCAAAGTTCTGAAAAAAAAAGTTTCAGGATATATATATATATATATCTCAAAAGCTTCCCAAATGCACTACTTTTTGACAAGTTGTGCTCTTGAAAAGGAAGGCAGAACTGATCTCCTTCACAAATGGATTACACAGTAGAACAAGCCTAAGTCCATGAACATGAGCTATTGTTTTCAAATAATTAAAAAGGAGACAAATCCTAATTGCATACTTTCAGCTGTAAAGACAGAATTTCAACAGTTGCTCACATTATCAACGGGCCACTGAGTTTTAATCTATGCCAGTGAATCTATTTTTCACAGGATTTACCCATTAAGTTTTATATAAAACACACCTTGGAATTTCTAGTAGCAGGCCTGTGAGTGTGGCTGAGGCTACAGCAAAAAAGAGCAGAGCAATGATGGCTACAGTAAAGAAAACAAAGGAGAAAAGGAGGCAAAACGCAGTGCTACAAGAGCATATTATGCTGGAAAGGAGCAGGGCATGACAAAAAAAAAGAAAAAAAAAATACCAATACGGACTTCTTGCAAGTAGAAGAAATCCTTGGCACCAACTTATTTGTTTGGATGGTCCTCAGGAGGGACAAGTCAGATGCAGTTCCAAGGACAGAGGAGGACAACAACTGTGAGAGAGTGCAGGAGGGTAAGAGCCAGAGCCTGCCCAGGGTCACACAAGAAGCACTCAGCATCCCAGTTATTATTACATTTTTCTTTTTCATGTTAGTCTCCCCTTTTCCTGGTGCGTCAAAAGGATTAAGCAACAACGTCAGAAGGGTGGCAGCAGCATTAGCAACAGGTTATTTATCCCTTGTTCTCTTTGGCAGGCAATTCAATCCCCAAACCATTAGTGGCAAAGTTCCCCGTTTCATTACTACTTTGCATCAAGCAGAAATTCAGAGACTATAATATTATTGGGAAACAGGTTTCCAGTTGGGTTGTTTGCTGATTAACAGACAAAAGGAAATCCATTGTGTAATAGGGCCTTTTACCCTTCACCAACAGCTGAAAGCCCAGAGGATGTCTATGCCGATCCACAAAGCTTTAGAACCACTGTCAGCATAGTAAGGGATTTAGAAATGTAGCACAGGGAAAACTGCACACACCACCCCAACAGTCCTGCAGGCATAAGAGAGCCCCCAGTGCTCTCTCCACCTTTCTTCAATATTTCATGAGGTGGGTCTGTGAGTATGCTACAAAACAGTCATTCTGTACCCTTCTCTCAACAGATAGACAAAAATAAACCTCACTTTCCAAATAAAAAGCTCATAAAACTTTCTCAAATTAGCAAGTAAATGATCTAGCATGTCAGACAGTCCTGTAACAAAGTAGAGACTGGAAGCAAAGCAGCTCCTGTTCTATTCTCAGCTCTTCCAACAGCTTCTGGCTTGACCTTGATTATTTGAGTCCTCTGCTTCTCACCTTCCTGTCTGGATGACAACAAGGCCACCTCCCACTCCTCTCTGCCCTGCTGTTTCTGCTTCATCTGACATTCTACATTCATAGTCAAAAAGGACCAAAGATTCCACTGAAACAGAAAGAATCTAATTTGTTAACTCACAAATCCCTGTACAGCATTCACAGCAAAACCCTNCTCCACTGCCTCTTTGCACAGCCTCTGCTTCCTCCCCCCTCCAGACTCAGCAAGGTCACTCCTGTGTGGTGAACTCAGCACCGACTCCTGCAGTGACTCAGTACCACGCGTGTGTCGTGACCAATGGCCAATATTTGCCTTTTTCATTATAAATGATTTAGGGCAAGGTGCACCTTCTATTTGCTCTGCAGAGGGCACAGCCCGCTGCCAAGGCTTCCTCTGTACAAAAGACAGAAAAGCAGTCAATGAATGCTCCATCAATTATTTTTAGCAAGTGAATGAAAAATTGATCATTTGAAAAACGAGAGAACCACTCGTTTATGCTACCTTTACTACGTTGATACAACACCAGTATTCAATTTTGCATTGAAAACACAGTATCACACTCATAGAGAGTTTTACAACAGTAAACCAATGACTTTTCTTCCTAGAAAAGAATTACCATTACTGCAATATTATGTTGCTGCTAAAGAACTGATTGAGGGTGAAGCGTGCCACTGTGGCAAATCTGGAGATTGGTGTTCTTCACCTACTAATGAAAAAGAGGAATGAGGTTTTTCACAGTGCTTATACTTCTGATCTTGAAGTATATTTTCTATAACTAAAATAATTGTTTCCTACTCTATTTTTTCCCATGCCACTTCTTCTCATGGCAGCAGCTGGTGAGATTTTATGCTCAAGATAGGAAGATGAGGAACCCAACACCTGCACACATGAACAACCTACAGACATTTTGAAGGATGTTGAGCTAAGTGGATTTGAATGGAAAATGGAAAAGGGATGATTATCTGCAAGACCATCTCTGTCCCATTAAGATTCATTAGAGCCTTTTAAAGCAGATGCTGACAGGAAAATCATACGTTTCCTTAAAGTGTGACTTCATTAAATGTCATCTATAATGAAAAACTATAAGCAAAATCAAAACTTCCATTGCACTGAAGCAGAAAGATCTTTAAACTAGCACATCTTTTAAACTGGAGAAGAGCAGAGTGAGAAGCCCTGGTGGCCCTCCTAGTGACACTGTGACTTACACAAGTCAAGCAGTAAGTGCTTCACGTGATAATCCTGTGGAGGCCGGGGTGTATTTCATCAAGAGAGCTACTGTTTGCTATTTTAACACTTCATGCTGCTGAATGGTTTTCCGTGGGAGTTAGTCCATTAATGCCAAAAGCTAACACCATGGGTTTTTTTCATGGAACAAATAGTTACAGGTCAAAGTTCACATGCATTACAGCCCACCCAGGCATATCACACCCACTGCCTGGCTTCTCTCTCCCCGACACAAGGTCACTCAGCCACAGAGAATGGGAGGAACAAGCAAGGGTTTAATATTTGTGAGTGCATACATCAAGAATGCATCCTACCAGATTTCTTTTTTTTGATAGTGAAACCGGAATTCCTTTGCTAACAACAGGGCTATTTAAGCAAGACATTATTTCAAATTCTGCTCTGTTTTAACTCTTATGAAATAATAAAGATTTTTCTGATATGTGTTTATTAGCATGTTCTGACTCTACAAAATCTACCAGGTGCTTTGAGCCCATGCATCTCTACTCAGACCTGCAACACTCCTCATACTGAGAATCTTGAATGGATCCAGAACCCACTGCCAATGAAGTTAAACTGAAGGACAATCTCTCTGTGTGCTCAAATATTCACAAAGTGAGTCAAGCTCAGCTGTTTGCTGACCACTCATATTTGAATAGTAGCCTGTCAGTTCAGCGTGGATTCTTTCAGCATTACAATGTCCTCAGTGCCACACAACCCAAATAACAATCTCTGCAAAGAGTACACATCTTTATTTGCTATCAACTAATGAAGCTAAAGAGGAACTTTCACAGAGGCTAACCTCAGAAAAAATATTGACTGAAATAATTCTGTCCTTTGCCTTCAGCTCACTTTTTTTTGTCTCTTCTGCTTTTGCAGTACTTTTGAATTACAGTTCTCCTTCTTATCTCATTTTCTTCTTTAGCAACCTACCACCATGACACCATTGCCCTGACACATAGATTTTTATAGACAGCCTGGACACAAAGGTCACATCCTGGCTTCACTGCAGAATCAGAAGCACAGTGCAAAGTGTGCTAAATATCTCATATGCAAGTGTCCTGATGAGTGGCCTGCATTTTATCAAAGACAAAGCTAAGGTAAAGCTGGTTCCACTTATTCACAGCCTCAACACAAGCAGACGTGGAAGGTACCACAGCATTACAGCCTGGCCTGTTGTACATCTCTAAGCACAACAACTTATCCAGTCTTCAGTGGTCTGTGGCAGAGCCACACAGAAGCTTCAAGGGACAAGCTAAAGGTTAAGGGTCCAATGACCTTCGGCTAAAGGCTAAGTGGTCCCTCTCTTGCGAAGAAGAGGGAATAAAACCTGCAAGTTCTCAATTCCCATTTCTGTATTCAGAGCAAAGTTCACTCCACTTTTTCACAGGCACTTCTTTTCAGAAGAAGTAGCTTCTTTGGCTTCCTTTTCCCATTTATATTACTTGCCAGAGAGCTTTTCTGTCATGCCACTAACAAAACACATAGTTTTAGTCATGTTTCTTAACCTCGCCCACAGGAAAAATAACCAAGCATTCCTCGCTTTCATTGACTGCCAAAGTAGTCCAACATGACTGGCCCAAGATCGCTCCTAAACTCTGAAATAACTTCTCACCTGCCTTCAGCTTGTTTCACTTACATTCCTGTAGCCCTTAGAGGTTAGGGTAGAGAGACTAGGAAAGTATGCTTAACATTTACTACAGCATTGTTTCAGAAACATTATTTCACCACTCAAATGAACTCCAGTTTGGCATTTTAGCAAGCAAACATGACAGAAATTTTCACTTGGGAATCTGAAATACTGCTTTTTAACCAAGTAGTAGAGACAGCAAGTTCTTTCCCAGCCATACTTAGCTATTAATTTACATGCTAACCACCACTGCTGAAAAACTGTCCACTGCTTTGCACATAAACACAGCTGTGGCTCCAACACCTAGTGACATGTTCTGAGCTTTCAGACACAGCACAGGAACAGTATGGAGCCTTGGCTGGAGAAGCAAGAGAATACCTCAGTGGACAGGAGTTACAGCCAGCCTTGTCTTTTAGGTTTCAGCAAACTCAGTTCAAACATCCCAGATCCCAGCCCCTCCTTCCTCACCTCCCGTATGACTTGTTGCAGCTCCTCCTGCTCCACTGCTTTGTGGATTTCATCAACTGAAGGCATGAGAGGCACTTTTTCAAGTTTGTTCTCCACCTCTGGCTTGGAGTCTGCAAGCTCCTCACAGCTGTCCACGGGCTGCCCAGTGCCTGCTCTCACCGGGGCAGCTGGTGTTAAGGCAACGGAGGCTCGGTACAACTTCTTGCTTTGACTCTTAGCTTTTCTACCTGTGTGACCAGAGCACACTGAAGAGGAATCCGAGTTTCCATGGGAGAATATCGACTCTGTACCCTCTGCTGGGAGAGTTTCCAGTCCAAGCTCTCCCAGTCCTAAACCCAGTTCAGATTTCAGAAATGACTGCTCTCGAATAAGCTCAGAGACCTAAGGATTCAGAACAGAAGCAAATAAGCATACAAAAAAGTCACATATAGATATAACTATGCTATTCTATTTCTTGCTATTTATTTAATCACTTACTCATTCCCTCCATGTAACAAATACAGCTATAGAATAAATATATCCTTTGCCTTTATGACTGCAACAGAGGATCCTGTTAAGGAATATGCCTTTTTAGAGCCAACATAAATAAAAATTGTGGCTCTTCCCCAAGCCACCAACTTTTGCAATATGGATACATCTTGCCAGAGCCAGTGATGGAGACACATGTAAGGGCTTGATTTTCATTTCTTGTTCTTTCCTCTCTGTAGTTTTTGAACTACTTATTTTCAGTAGCAGAAAATGCACAGAAATATAAAAAGATAATTTTCCCTAGAAAATTCATGAGGTAGTACCACCATTTGTATCAATTAAATGAAAAACCATCTCACTTCTACATATTCCTCTTAAAAGCTAACAAGACTCTACAGCTCCTTACACCTATAGTTAAATTTGCTTAAGGAAAATTGCAGCTGTTTTCAACAAAGCTATTTAAGGGAGTAAAGTATTTCTAAAATTATCTGTCAAATTAATCTCCTGCAACCTATTTTAAAGTAAAGCCTTTCTGGTTCTTTTCATCAGTAAAACACAGAGTATCCAACAATTACTTACTGGTTCAATGACGTTCAATGGAGAAGGACATGACAGATTATCAGCACTTCTGCTTCCATACATACCCTGAAAAATTAAGTCAAGTTAATGCACTTAGGACTTTTTTAGAGCTCTCAGAAGCTAGTATATAAACATGCTGCATCTCAGACAACTTTCTGTAAAACCAGAAAGTTGGAAACAGGAAGCAGGAAGCAGCGCTGGTTGGTGAAAGTTTATTTCAGTCATTTTTAAAGCTGGCCCTCTTCTATAAAAGGATTTACAAACAAAAAGATATTTATACGGTTCAAAGAATGCAAGTTCTGCTTGAGATCACAGTAATACCATATTTTCCTGTTCTGGGGTTTCAACTTTTTTCCATGACAAAATACTGAAGAGGAAGATGTGGCCTGTGCCTGTTCTGCTTCTACTGAAGAGGATTGGCTAAGAAAAAGAAATGAAACCCAGGAAGAACATATGATACCTTTTGTCTGTGCTTCTACTGTTTGGCTGATGACAGAATTGCAGCAGAAAAAGAGAGGAACAGTCATCCACTGAGTGAAAAATAAGAGAAAGTATATTGCCATGCCACCAATAAACACAGACAAATGCCTTTTATCCCCCTTGTGCTTTTGGGAGCAGAGCTTCTCCCACTCTTTGTCAGGGAGCCATGTGTTCATCTGAAGGAGCTAAAAAGGCAGCAGAGGAAAAAAACTCATGACAAGGGGATTCCATCCCCCCTTTTTTTTGTGTTTTTCTGGGGGGAGGGGGTGATGGTTTGTTTTTGTTTTGATTTTTCCCCCATGGATTGGCAGAGCTAGAGAGAAAGCACAGTCTATTTCTTGGGAAAGAAACACTGTGAATATCTCATCTCTCTGCCCTCATCTCCCAAGAAATTCAATGTAGGAGAACTCCAGAATGCCCATCACCATCCTCCAAGGATTTTAGACATAAGCCCTAGCTACCAAAACTGTGAAAACTCAGGGTCACGAAGAGGAAAAAGAAGAAAGCACTGACAGAAGAGATCTGCCTTTCTCAGCCCTATAAGCCCACAAGGCATGTATTGATATGTATTAACATATCAGTATGTACTGATATGTATTGACTTTCTTGGGAAAGTCACACATCTTTTCCCCAAGACGAAATACTGACTGAAAATGAGAAAATATGAACCCTGATAATAGACACAGCATCATTAGATTCCCAAGATTCCATCCCACTCCAAGAGTTTTAACAGTTATGAGTTATTATTTGTCCCTGCTCATTGCAGGAGGGTTGGACTAGATGATCTTTAAAGGTCCCTTCCAACCCAAACTATTCTATGATTCTGTGATGAACATTACATTGAGAAAACACATAATGCTGTTGCAAAAGTAATACTTACTATGTGTGTCTGAGGTCTGTAAGGTGAAGACATGTGCAGACTTCTGAGCTGGTCTTCCAAGGCAAGCAGACGCTCTTCCAACTGCATCTCCAGCTCCTGTAGCTCCATGCGGACAGACTTCCTCAGGCTCTGCAGCTGATCAGCTTCGAATCTATGGCAAGGCCATCACAAAAAGAACAAAAGCATTCACTGCACTCAGCTGCAAAGAGGTGACTGGGCAGGACAGTGCCACAAGTAAAGGACTTCTTACAAGGGAATTCAAAGCAGAACACAGAAAAGTTAGCTGAATATGGCATGGAAGTATTTTTCCATTTATAGAAAATATGTATCAGTCCACAGAAAAAACAAAACAACATAGTGTACCACAGATTATTCTCCAAAAATTTTAGCTTTAAATGCAGAAGAAACCAGTATTTCTACATATATCTAATTAAATGCAATTTAAAACTGATAAGAACGAGCACCACAGAGTACTGCAGTAATCACATGTTTCTTCTGTGTGGTTATAGATTCCCCAGAACTCACAGCTACATTTTGGCCAGGAAGCCACTGTCTAAGGCAGCCAACTGATTTCAAACATGTTTACTTTTAAAGTGATAGGCCAAGAGCTGATTCAACTAAACTAAATATATAATCAGTTTTAAAAATTGTTCCAGACCTGCTGCTACACAACCACACAGAGCCAGAATACGAATGCCATCTGTAGCCTGCTGAGTAGCCACTGAAAGTTGGAAAAGCATCTCAGTGCTACAGTGCTCATTCTTTATTTACATCTACAAAGACAGGAGTAATCTAAAATCAAATCTTTAAGACTTTTCCCCTGCAATATCCTATGTTCAAGTGTCCTATGATAACAGCCCTTAAAATCTGCAGCTGTAGAATCACTTTGGAGAAAGGATACAGAAGAAGAATTATTAGTGAGAAATAGGGATTCGAAGAAACAAAGAGTAAAAAACTCTACAATGAAGATGTATAAAGAAAAGAGTAAATAAGATTTTGGCAAAAACTCATCTCCAACCCTACTCAAATAGAAACCAATAGATTTTTTGCTGATTTCAAGGGCAGTAACATTTTCTGATATGCCAGAGTATTCAGTCTTTTTTGTTTTTTTAAAAAAGATCATTTTACCTTTCGTCCTCTGTCATATGCTGATAAACTGTGGTCTGTTGACGCAACATAGTCAATTCCAAATCCATCATTTGGGTTCTGAATAAATTTAGATTTCTCCTCACCACTTGTAGCTCCTGGAAAGTATTCTGGGGAAATAAAAATAAAATAATGAATTACATGGGAAAACTAATTAAAATAAATTTGGATCCTGTAGCCACATCTGCCCAGGTGAGTCCTTTGAGTTAATTGCATCTCAGCAACTTCAGCATATGATGGAAGCTGCGTGTTGTGCCTTCAGAATGACTCAAGAAAACAGCATTTTTAGCTGCATCACACAAGCAAACACATGAAAGTGTATTTAAATTAATTCCTTTTTAACATTATTTACAGGAAGCTCTCTCTTGAGAACAAAGACAAGGAACTGCCTGAAGTTAGCACAGTGATGCATTTAGGATGTTTCTTTGTATTTTATTTTGACTCAGTACCACTCCATAAACAGGGTCACTTACTTCGTAGAGAGGTAGAATGGATGATCTCTGAGTAGTGTAACCAGCGGCAGCTGAAAGATCCTGACCCCTCATCACTGGGTACTAGGGAGAAGAAAAACAATTTGAAATGGGAATGGCATCCTCTCGAACCCACAGACACTCCAAAAGCAGCCACTGTTAAAACACAACCTTTCTGGCATTGAGATTTTTGCAATCCATGGAAATATTGTATTACAAATAGGCAACCTTACAAAATGGCAGCACCACTTCCTAACTGACACGTGCACCAAAGCTCAGCAAGCCAAATTAATCCTGTCTGACACAGTGAGTAGAAACAAAAACCAACTTTATCTGCACAAAGCATTTTATGCATCAAAACTTAGTAGTCTCAATTGTCCCAGCTAATGACAAAAAGAACAATTCCAAAACCACAATTGAGCAAATTAAACTGTGCCTCATTCTGAAATTGTGATTCTAGTCAAATTTGTCATGGGATTTTCTTCAGTTCTCAGTTTGGGGAATTTTTGTTCATTTTGGTTTTTAAGCTTACTTCGTTGCCTACATCCAAAGATCCCAACTTGCTAATGATCTCTCGTGAAAATAAGATTGCTGAAGAATTTTTATTTTCATGTTGCAACAATATATGGGGCAAACAGATAAAATCCAAGGGTTTGTTACATGTACAGACACAGCACAACAAAGAACAGTGGAAACAGCAAAACTGTTTAAACATGAAAAAGACAGCTTGTCCAATATAATTTTGAAAGAATTCAAAAGTCCATTGATATGCCATGGAAAATCTGAAGCATGTTCATTCACATAGAGAAGTTTTGCTCCAACATGATCATACCAAGGGGATGGGTTTATTTTTCCTATGCCAGCTTTCTCTGTTCCCTCTTCTATCAGCAACTTATCTACTTCTCCTTATTCCTTCTTAAAATCAGAATCATATGTTTAAGCATCTCAACTTTTTCTCAAGCCATTTCTTTAGCCACATGCTATGTGCCAAATTCCATCTCTACTGTAGGAAAAAGCAGGGAATACATTTTCATACAAATCTGCTGTGAGAAGAACCAAGCCCCCAAAACGAAACTAGTTTAGACAAAATATGCTGGAAGAACAAGTGGGCTAAATGTTATAATCCCCTACAATGCCTTTTTTTTTTTTTTTTTTTTTTTT
>VZUA01058750.1:8159-25059 GCA_013401035.1 Horornis vulcanius
TTGCAGAGGGTATGATGGCTTGGAACTGTTCTGTGCTGTAGCATTAACATGCAAGTAAAAATATTTGTTAAAGTGTGACAGTGGATTGGCCAACTGGGTGAGGTGGTCTTTAAACTGAGGGTGTGTTGGAAGTACAATAGAGCAGCTCACATGTCAGTTCAGGTGATGTGAAGCTCCTGGAATGCCTGGAGCGCTGCTTCCTCCTACATTTTTTATATAAGCCAGCCAGAATGAGCTGCTGCTGGAACTGCTCCTCCCAAGCCAAGGAAAACTGCTTTGTAGTCCCTCAGTCAGTGATGGATCCTTGATGCAGTGATCACAGCACTCTGCACTTTGGGATCCTGCAGGTTTGCACTAAGATAGAGGGTTTGGATTTTAGAAGAACAAAGCTGAGCCTTCTCAGAGCTCAGTTGGGAGAGATTCTGTGGGAAGGTTCCCTGGAGGGTAAAGGAACTAGTGTGTGCTGAGGTTATTCTGGAATGTTCTCCTGGAGCACAGAAACATTCATGCCTTTTAAAGGGAAGGGAAGCAGGCAGAAGAAGAGAATGCCCTTGGCTGGCTGTGAGCTACTGGGTCTGCTCAAATCTAAAAGAAAGAGTAGCAGAGATAGAAAAGCAGCCACTGAGGACTCCAAGGGCATTGCCAGGGTGTGCAGTTAGAAAAGTAAAAATCTCAGCTCAAACTGACCAGAGGTGTAAAAAAAACTACAAGAAAAGGTCCATCAGGTGTTGAAACCACAAGCAGAAACAGAAGAAAAATACCAGCCCACTGTTTAGCAGGAGGTGTCACCAACAAAGCTGGAAAGATGGAGGTTCTCCAACATCCTTCACCTGTCTCCACCAGCACTGCTGGACCCCAGAACTTGGGAACACCAATCCAGGCTCATGCAAACAGACCCACCACCAGTGAAGGAAGAGTTGTCTGTGAGCTATAAGAGGAGCTTGACCCTTATAAATCCTGAGGATGTTAAAAGGGTTGGCTGATGTAATTGTGAGGCAGCACCCCATAATCTTTGAGGAGTTGTGGAGGTCAGGAGGTGCCCAGAAGACTGGAAGAAAGTTAATGTCACCCCTACCTACAAGAAGGGCTTAAAGGAGGATTGAGGAAATTTCACATCCATTGGTCTTTATGCCTTGGGGAAATTAAGGGAAACCCTCACAGGTCAACACAAGTCAGTTTACTCAAGAGAAACCCAAAGTTGTGCATGCAAGCAGTGAAACAAGATTTTATTCTCTACTTCCCATCAGCAGCACGCACCCATAAATCTTCTTTTTTCCTATGTACCACCCCATAAAATTCTGCTGGGAGCTAGATTCTGACACCCAAGTTCATAATGAATAGTTACATATTTCATAGGTGTCTCTCTCACCTACAAATACATATGTTATTCAAATCAAAACTCTACTGAGACAAGTGGTGTAAGTGTTATATACTTGAAGGCAGTGAAAAAAAAAAGCATCAGGAAGTGTCTACCAGCTTTCTACAAAAACTTAAGCCTGTGATATCAACACTGTTTTTATCACATATCCAAATACAGCCCCATGCCAGCTATAATGAAGACAATTAACTCTATCCCAGCCAAACAACGGTGAAAGTGCTATGGAAAATTTGTCCTTTCTCTTTGAAACATCCAGTTGGATGCCTTATGAAGACCATCTAATTCAAAATAAATATAGTATAGTATAGAGCAGCATCTGTTTCTGCATTAAAAAGACATATATTGAGTGGGCTCATGGTTGCATAAGGCTTCAGGAGAAGTGAGGAAGATCAATACATGGATTTGTGTGGGAAAACTATCCTGGTTTGGATGAAAAGCAAGCTGAAGGTATTGACAGCCTACAAGAAGTTAATATGGTATAGACTGGACAGCGTTTGTTTTCCAAGAGTAAGCTTACTGGAATCTATATGGATGCCAGACTTGCTCAAATTGCACTCATTTGGAGTTGTTTTCTCTCTGGAAAGGACACATTTGCTTTTGGGTGCATTCCTCAGCATTTTTGGAAGTACTGGGTCCTTGGGGCTGCTCAGGTGGAGTTGTGGTCCTACACTGCTTCACCTGCTGGGGTCAACTAATGAAACATGATTAGTTTTGATTGCCATTGTCATCCCCTTGACAGGGAAAGGAACAGGAATGCTCTGCTGAATTATCTGGAGTCTGCTTGTTCTCAGAAGTGATCCACACCGGGGGTTTTATAATCCCTTCACAAATTTTGCTTGTGGGAGAAGAGTAGCTGAGAGAAGCTCTTCAGTGAGATGCTGATAAATGGCCTCATAGTTAGTTTTGTCCTATTCTCCAAATTTTCTTTCAGCTGGGCACCTGGTTCCAGCAGAACCAGGCTTCAAACTGAGACTGGGCTCATGAACATTTGATTATGTTACACTTTTTGGTCCAGCCGAGTCTCTTCTCTTGCCCTGGGGGCTGAGGGGTGCTGCTGGTATTCCTGAAGTACCTAATCATGCTTTGGAAAATCACTGGCAATCAGTCCCTAATTAATGACTGACCCAGCTGTAATTTAGGGAACATGTAAAATTGGACGTATCTTGAAAGCTGCTGCTGATGGCACAAGATTGGGTACATCCATATGTTGGTACCATCAGGATTTATATTGCTTGTGCCAGAAGGATGTTTCCAGATTGAAAATAGTCCAAATGGTAATGAATTGGAGGCAGCCAATTTCATTCATTTCAAGAAGAAAAAATATGTAACTGGTGGGATGGACAAGGATTATTTTCATTGAATAAATCTTTCTTGGTTTCTTTGCCAGAGAAAACTTGCCTGAAATCTTGAGAAACAGATCAACTAAAAGTTAAAGGCTCTCCCAGGGTTTTGATTGTGCTTATTATTGAATGACTTTTTAGTAGGTTTTGTGACTCTGCTCAGACACAGAGTCATCTGGTGACAATCCAGTAAAGATTTACACTGTTGCAAGCTCAGAACCCAATTATGGTAAATTTTTTTCTGTTTGATTACTGGTGGGGCTGACCCACTGAGTCAGAGTTAGTTCCAAAGACAGAAATATAATGTATTTTTACAGGCAATTCAGCCCAGTTTGTGTGCTTCAGGGCTGGCACCCATCAGTTTAAACTGCTGGATTTGATTGTGAGATTGATGGGAGGTTTTGTTTAGGAGTTTCCATGTCTTTACCGTGTGTTCCTGTATCAACAACTGAACATCCATGATACAAAGCCTGTGCTTGGTGAGCTCCCCGTTTTAGAAGTAGATCCTTGAAATCCAAAAAAAAAATTCACCTTGATCTGCTTCTAAAAAGTACCCACCATGATATTCCAAATTACCACCTCATTAATTTTATAGTCTCTTTGTTGTTTTTCTGATTTCTTTACAGGTTTGATGACTTTAGAGAGTGATACTTAACAAATGATTTTGTATTTGGTTTTGTTATTCAGCATCTAAAGTACAAGTAGCTTATTAAGAGGGAGAAATATTAGTTCAGGTCTGTATACAGATGTGGCTATTTTGTATTCTTGTTCAAGTTCTGAAGGTGAGACTTTAACAACAAATTCTTTTGGAAAGGAAAATCCTGTAAAAGCAACAGGGTTTTCAAGAGTAGCATATCTTTCTCCATTAAAGCATGTCAAGTCTTATCTCAAGTGTATTTCTGAGTTTGCCACTTTCCATTCTTGTTCTAGTGTCACTGAATTAACCTTCTATACACAGTATGATCTCAGAATCAAAAAGTTGTTAAGACCTTGAAGGTAAAACTCTAAAGATGTCATATGTCTTCAGAGAATTACTTGTCTGAATGAAGCTGTCTTCCTTTTTTTTCCTTTGAAGAAAGGGAAAAGTACATTGTAAAAATACTGAGCTCCATAGTTGTGAATCCTGTCATTGTTCCATGCAGAAACCAACTGATCAGCTAGCCTGGAAAATAGGTTGCTCTCACATTAGCAGAAGCCTCCTGTTTCAGGCTGAGTCTCTGTTCACTGACACTTGGAGTTACCTTAACAACTACTAGCCTCGTTTTTATATTTTTGCCTTGTGAAGGGGTACAAAAATGATTAATCCCCCTTTGTGCCCTCTAGCATTCCCTCTGCAGCTACTGCTACCACCCCAATTTAAGGGGTCTTGAGGAATGACTAGCTAAACCTCTGAACAGTTTAAATCTGAGCGCTCTCTTTGTGATTGAAATTAAAAGTGTACCCATTACTGCAGCATCTCTCAGTCTTTAGTGCAGACAGCCTTGTATTGGTTTGGCAAATAGGGTGCTATTAGGAAGGGCTTACAAAGGGAAAGGTAATTGATTGGTGCTATTATACCTGATATGCATTGAAATTTTTATTGGTAAAACTAGCTAAAAAACCAAAAAATGAAAAAAAGAAAATAAATCCCTCTCATAAGGCAACAAGGAATGTAGAAGGCGTGGTTCTCGACATGGTTGAGGAAACACACATAAGTCACTTTTTTTTGCTTTTAAATTAATATTTGAAGCTTGCATTGGCAGGAAATCTTTGACAGAATTGACAACTTTGGAATTTCGCCACTGTTATTTCTATCACTTTTTCATTCCAATTCTCCTTCCTCCGTGAAACAGGAACTTCAACACTAAGTGCCACTAATGCCATTGTTGTGTTGGGTCACTAAGTTCCAAAATCTGGGCTGAAAAAATGTTATTCTAAAGAATGTTATTCCAAAGCTTTGGTTTTTCAACTGTGGGGCTAAAAATTACCATTCACCTGTGTCAGAAGGGCTGTCATGTCTCCCTGGGGATGGATGTCTTACAGTTTTGGCCCTTTTCCAAACAGATGTCTAACAAAGCGATCCCAATATTGACTGCTCCAGCTAAGGCAAATATTTGCAGAACTTTGAATCCAGACAGGAAGGATTATGGGTTTTCATGCCCTGTGATACGCACAGGAGATGATACATACAGCAACAACCACTTCTTCCCTGTATTTTGTCATCCTTTAATTCCTACAGTGAGTCATTAGCATTGATCACATCTTTTTTTTGACCTGGGCACCACTATTCCAGTATTTGGTCTGTCTCCAAAAACACACAGCTCACTTCTTGCAGCTGAAGGTTACTTTTGTAAAAAAATCAATTTATATGCTGAGATCTTGTGTTCATAATAAAGGTTGGTCACAAGAATAGGAAAAATTCAATTGAGGATTAAAGCTGGCTCAAGTATGATCCATATTCCTGAGAAATTATATTACTGAGCATTCCAAAGAAAAATCTGTAATGCTGGGCATTCCTACACCAGTGGGCACAGCACAGAAATTTGGCATGAGGATGAAGGGTGCAGCTGAGCCTTAGGGGTGGGTTCAGAGCAGGGTCAGACCACAGTGTCTTCCACAGATCCTTTTCCAGCACACATAAGCCCAGAGCTGCACTCAGCTGAGGGGCTTCAAGCACTGGCTTCTTGCCAGTTTATTCTGCTTAACTAAATTCTTTTACAGCTGACTTTCTTCTCCTGCCAGAAATGGTAGCAGGGAATTGAAACAGAACAGAAATTAAGCTGATCCCGAATATTGTGGTTTATTTTATTATTGTGGTTCATTGAAAGAGACAGAAAGCTTCAGTTTTGCTTCATTCTCCCTGCAGCTCACACACCTGCCCCACACCCCCAGTCCAAAACACTTTTTTATTATTTACAAGCGACGGAATGCACATCCTAATTATCAGTTTGCTTGTTAGAGGCTTGACCTAGTTGAGTTGAAAAGCTGTTTTCACTTACACAGACAAGCAGAACCACCCTGGAATGTTTATGGAAAAATCTGGTGTATAGAAATGTTCTCACTGTAAATATTTTTCTACAAGAAGCACCTAAATCAAAACTGTAGGCTTCCAAGAGATAAATCAGGCCTTCCTCGTAGTTGTTGTAAATCTGTGTGGTTAATTTTATGATAAGTTTTGATAAATTTTGATAAATTTTGATGAATTTTGATAAATTTTGATACAGGTCTACAACCACATTAGCAGGCCATTAACCATATCTTCATGATACGGTTTAATGGACGTGGTGGCGTTCAGATGCAGGTAGGGCTTGAATATCTTGGAGGTCTTTTCCAGCCTTAATGATTCTATGAAGTATGGTAATGAAGCAGTTATTCCTTGGAGTCAAAAATTAAAACATGGTTGCAGCATTTTTACTGCCACCATAAAATATTTCTTCCCTCCTGCAAGGTGCAGCATTACCAAGCATGCGTTTTCAAAACACGAAGGTCATGAACACGGACTGAGCTGATGCTTTTGCCAGGATAAAAGTATTTCACCCCATTTAAAATTGATTGCCACGTGCCCAAGGGTACATAGATACAAATCCATAGTTTAGGATACAAGCAGACAGCGGGAGAATTCCATAAGTTCAAAGCTTTGTCCAGGTGAACCAAGAACAGCTTTCTCCTCCTCGTTGCTGTGTGCCATGTTTTATTCAAGCCACACTTGTACAGAACTTTCACAGTATTCCCTTGTTGTCTGAGATAATTTACTTTCAGCTTGATCTTGAATAACTGGCCAGAGCTGGTTCTGTTCATCTGTGAAACAGAAGGTGTTACATCAGCCCTAAAAGTGCTTATGGAATGCAAACACTGTGGAAATACCACCAGAAATATGCATGCATGAGAGTATTAGCACTCTAATTTTCAGCTGCTGAAGAATCCCACATGAGCTCTTCAGGTTTTTTGAGCAAGGGGAAGTTCTGCTTGCTTCCTAGCAAATTCCCAGGTGCGTGCAAATGAGACAGGGCTAAACTACATTGCAGAATATATAAGTTGGCGCTGTTTTACAGTGAAGGAAAAATAAAATTGTAACTGTTCAGCATAATCCATGGGGAATTGGCTGGTGACACAGCTTTGTGGACTCCTTGTAGAATTGCTTAAGGCAGTAGGACTCTGTCCAATGCATTGTTTGTTAAATCATGTGTTTGGTTTTGGATTTCTTTTGGTTAATCTTTAAGCACAAACATGTGCTTTATTTACCTCAAGGGGTACCATGAAAACCCCCCAGCAGTCCTTTTAATTTAATGTAATAAGAGAGGAGTGAAAAGACAGACTTTTATGATGCCAAATTTCTGCTGTGGATTTTGTCCCTTTTCTTTTTTTTTTCCCTGTTGTAACTGAGAGAGAGAAAGGGTGCCCACAGAAGCTGTGGCTGCCCCTGGATCCCTGCAAGTGTCCAAGGCCAGGCTGGACAGGGCTTGGAGCAACCTGGGCTGGTGGAAGGTGTCCCTGCCTGTGGCAGGGGTGGGACTGGATGGGCTTCAAGTTCCCTCCCATCCCAAACCCTTCTGTGATTCTATGACAGAATCTTAATAATTTCTACTTCCACTGCCTTCCTTCCTCACTGCCCACATCTCAGCTGATTTTATTCCTCAGTACAGAAATTTGCTACCTCTTCTCTCGTCCCTCTCTCTAATTTTCATCTGTTTTGGGTCTTATCATCAGAGCCTTCATCTCCAGTGGCTCATCTTAGATTGTGGCTTTCTTTGAACCTTGCTTCTGCCTTTGTTTCTCATAACAGAAGATTTGTGGTCATATTCATGAAAATATGGGCCCCTGGCAGTGGGGGGAACAAGCTGATCTTCATTGGGAAGAGAAACTGGAATTTTTTTTTCAATTTGTGGAGAGTTACCTGTTTAACACAGTTCTATGGAATCTGTGTCAGAAAAAAAGGGAATGAGCCCATGTTGATTTTATAAAATTATGTCTAAACTGAAGTTCAATAGGGAGAAAAAACTTCCTGCAATTAAAGCAAGAAAGTTTCATATGTAAAAAAACTTTCAGTGATACAATTTTGAATAAATTATACCATATTAAAAAAAGAAAAAGCAACCAAAACAAGAACAACAAACAAACAACCCTTATTTGTTTCCCAGAACTTTAATATTCTGAGTAAGATATTTCATTGTGGAATCGTAGTGGAAGCTCTTGAATGAAGGAGGGAGGGGCAAGAGGTTTAGAGACCCTGCAGGCAGGTTCCCAGTTAGTCCTGATAAAGTTTGTTTTTGAGCTAGCTGCATTCCCTGGATGGTCCTTGAGGACTACAAGGTGGTTTCCAGTCTCTTTTTAGAAAACATTTAGCAAAGTGGAGTCTGGCCCTGCTGGTGAAGTTTGCAAACATTGTTCTGATGATGGCAGTGGTGACTTGAGTAGCACTGTGCTGACAGCAAACCTTGATCCACACATCAGGGAGCAGACACCTCACCTGCATCAGTGCCCAATCTCTGGATTTTTGTGAGACTAACATTTGCAAGTTTGCAAAGAGAGAACCCAACTTTACTCCTCAGACAGCACAGAGCTTAAAAAAAAGCCCTTCCGCTTCTGCACACCTAGATGTAAATCTCAGCCATAACCTGGCCTTGCTTGGCATAAGAATGGGGCTGTTTCACAGTCGATTTTCCTCTAAACCCAGGGACTTTCCACTGAGTTGATCTCTATGGTTACATTTTAGACGGTGCTGCCGAAGGAAACGGCCTCAGCAATCATCCCAAATGATTTATGGGATGTTCAAATCCAACACCTATCTCATTCACATTATGCCTTGATGCAGATCTGTCTAAGCAGAGTGTGTGCAAGCAAATTCATTCACATGCACTGTAATAAGGCTCCATATCCCTCCAGGAGCTTTGAAAAGATGAGGGATACTTATCCCATTTTTATTCATTGATCCATCCATTCTCGAAGCAAAGGATATTATATTTCATAGCTTCAGCCACAAGGACCTCCAGCCTTGCTGAGGAATTTTCTGAACCACTGACTCTAATTTCCATATTCTGGGGAGAACAGTAGCATGCATTAGATTAATATCTGAACTTAGTAAAGCATTTGATATCATAGTTCACAAGAATTATTCATGAAAATAATCTATCTTGGCTCGACTATGATCCTTTTGGAGGAATTAATACTTAAAAATGCTTAAATGTGATTGTCTATGAGGATGTAGCTGACCGAGGGAGCAATCATATCAGCCTCAGCCCACAGAATAAAAATAAAAATAATGTCATTTATGTAGTCCCTTATCCTACTCAAGGGAGGAAGTTTAGAGTTAGTAAAGTGTTTGAAAAGTGCTTTGCTATAAGTGACTGGGATATTTTGGCTGACATCCTGCTTTGCAATAGTATCCATTTTAGGCTTACTTGGATATAAATACTCCCTGGCTTATTTTCCCTAAGAGGCCTCTGGGTGCATTTCATCAATTAAAAGAATATTTTATAAACCATTAACAATACTCTGCCAACAACTGGCAATGCTTACTCAAAGCCCAACAAAATTAAAGCTGCCGTGGTGCCACAAGTGAAGAGCAAACACCACCCACCCCTTTTTACAAGAATTTGCTCCTTCATCATCCTTTAGAGAAAGAGAGAACAGCAGAGGCCATTCTGATGGGCACTGATAAGTGCTTGGGTGAAACACAAATGCCATGGAAGTGTTGGATGGCTCATTTTTGAGGAGCAGAAAGGAGGAAGGATAGACTTAGATGCTTGATTTGCTCTGACCTTGAAGTACAAAGGGTATGACCACTGAGAATTATTTATTGATACCTACTTGCTAGCTTTTAGGTTTTCTAGCTTTTGTCCACAGTGATGGAGAGAAAGGCATTCATAGCCTCAAGTTTAATCATTTTCAGGACCTTCTGTTTGCCAAGAACTCCCTTTTCCCAGAGTCACCTTTTACCAAAATTCCCTATAGCCCATGTACAAGCTGGAGAATTCTGAACTTGAGACTGAAAAATAAGGCTGAGAGTGAATTTGCCTTTTCCTGGGGCAGTGGAGTTTGATGCTTTCTAGGCTGTTTTAGTGATTGAGATAAATATTGTGCAGCTTGTGCCTTGAAAATGATAGGAACTATCAATTTAATGAGCAGTTGCACTTGCTAAAGTGCTTTGCTCAATTCTTTTTGTGTGTGTGCCATGATCAAGTACAGCATCAGGGTCACTAAACTGTATCTTTATACTTTAATTGCATGCCCACATATGTGATTGACTAAAAAATTGAGAAATTGCACCTCGCAGAAAACAAATAGCCTTAAAAAAAAAAAAAAGCTCTAGATCAGATCTTCTGTTTGTTGCCTTATTTCCCCTGCAGCAAAACTCTGCACAACCCTGGCAGCGAGGATACAAGGTCAGTGGAGATGCTGACATTTAATGCCTGTAGTAAACATTTCAGCATACAGAAAGCAATTATTTACAGCTTAAGCAGTGAGAAATTACAAAGCTTGTCTTTAGACCTTGTGGCTTTTCTTGGCTGGTATTTGCAGAGGTGATGTATACACAAAAGGATTTCTTTACTGCTTTATTTTCTTTACTGTATTGTCTCTAGATGTTATTGTGCTGAACTTTCTGAAGGCTAATAGCTCACAGAACACAATAAAAAGTGGTTATTTAGCAACACTTCCATGGGTATAATACTTTTCCTTTTTACCCTCTAATGCACCTTTTTAATAACTTCCAGCTGAAAATACTGCCCTTATTTCCTAAGAGCTCCTAGCCTTTACTAAATCACCAGTAGGTATTGTTGTTTTTACAAACCTCCTCACAAAAACAGCCTTTAAAATATTATTATTTCAAGTAGCAATTCACAGAACAGAGCAGTCCTTGTACTGAGCAGGAGAAGTCATGTAGTAGAATGCAAACTTCTTATTCTTTTAAATAAGAATATGTTTTTAGAAGCTTACATAGGATTTTTTTTTTTTTTTTTTCTGTGAGTGGTGTGTGCTGTGGCAATATGTAGTAATATTTTATAATGCCTGCTGTGTTATTTTTAATGCACTCAAGTAATACATGCTTTATAAAATCTGAATTTAAAAATAATTTTCTCTACAAAACCAAGTTATTATTGTTAATTATGCATTGTTATTATTGTGTATTTTAATCCATGATATCACGGCAAGTACCAAAGATGAGTAAAATGTGAATTTAAAACAGTAGCAGACTGTACAAGGAAAAAAGACACAAAGGAAAAATGACAACAGAAATAAAAAGCTGAGCACAGCAGAGATGTGTGATTAGATTGTCTGAGAACCAGGCAGCTTGATACAGGTTGTTAAAATACAAGAAAATAGGAATTAGGGGAAGCAGAATTTTCTCTCGGTAAGGATGTGATATGTAAAAAAAAAAAAAACCAAACAAAAACCAACCACCAGGAAAGATTAGGAAAGCCAGGAAATTTGTGGCTCTCTTAAGCACTCCATGTTAAATTCTCATTCTAAATTTAGAGATTTTTTAGTGTTGTGGTTGTTGGACCTTTGCTGGCCACTCTCACAGTCCCACTCCTCAACAGGATGTGAGAATCAGATGAAAAACTCATGGGTTGAGATACAGACAGGGAGATCACGTACCAACTACCAGGCTAAATAAGGAATATTAATTTGGTTTATTGCCAATTAAAATAGAGCAGCAAAGTGAAAACCAGACACAAGATCTCTGAGATAGTTTTATGAGAATATTTTATTTTTATTTTCCAAAAAAACCTGTGAATAATTCTCGTGTGTGGTCTGTTCCATTCCTTTTTCTTTTCTCTCTGTCTGACAAAAAACCAAAAAACAAAAAACAAACAAACAAACAAACAAAAAACCAACAAAAAAACCCCCAAAAAACCAAACCCTCCAACAGCTCCTTTCTTTCAAGCTCTTGAAAATTCTTGAGGAACCACAGTTGTTGGCCTTTCCCTTTGGGGAAACATCAGAATTTTCACCCTTCAGCTTAAAGCAAGAAAATCTGGAAGTCTGGAAGAAAGCTGAACTGCCCTTGGCAGCCGTACTTGGACTCAGGCATGGTTTCCCTAGGATGGGTGCCCCAAATAGTCAACCTGGGCCTTCAGTCAGCCTCTGAGATGCACAGGACAGGCAATTTAGGTGAGGAGATAAAACATTCGAGCTCCTGTAAGGATGTTGTGAGCAGCTTTTAGTGCAGGTGCCTGGCTCAGTCACACTCTTGCAGCTCACGATGCATTCTACTCCTCCAAGAGTTATGAGCTTCTTCCTCGTATTTATTTGTATGTGGAGTTATAAATTTCTGATCTTATTTCCTGCTTGTGGGATAAATTTTTCTCCCTGTGCATTCTTATTCATGCAGGCTTTCATTTGATCCTGCTATAAGATTCTTTCCTGCTTTTCATGTGCTCAGAAATTGTAGCCGCAGCAGTTTCCATGCTCATGGAATTATGCAGCTGCTTAACACTCCTGTCTTTCTTGTTGTGCTTATTCTCCTTCCTCGTGTAATCCTGGGGACAGGAGTTATGGCACTGGAGTCTCTTAAATCACCAGGGCTAACACAAGCACAGTTTGCACTCCCTGCAGTCAGAGATCCAAAGGCAAAGGGTGCCCTGGGGCTGGGCGTGCTGCTGGCTCCTGGGGCAGGGGGTGGCTGCAGCTCTGCATCTGATGGACACAAACCACCTCTCATGCTGCATTTTCCACTCTGTGGAAGCGCAGCTTTTTCAACTGCCACCTAAAAACCCAGCCAACAAACTGAGCAAATTATTTCCACTGCCTTTAATTATGCATAAGCATTCCTCGAAAGTTATCTTAAAACGTATCCAGTGTGACCCAGGGATTGTTTTTCATTTTCCTGCTGTAGTGGACACTGCACTGTGCCATCCTTCATTCAGTTGGGTAAAAAGAATGGAAATAATGCTTTCAGATAAATAAAGATGCAGTTTCACTCTCCACCCCTTCCATCCTGCCCTTGTTTTTTGCCCTTTGAGAATAAGCTGATCCGATCTGTCAAGGTCACGCACTGGGAAGTACAAAATGAAGGTGCTGGGAGCTGTGCAGCAGTCTGGAAACATTTATTTGTGCCTCAGACAAATTGTTCATTTACTCCTCAGACTGTTTAGCTCTCTGGCTCCTGACATTTTCAAATGACAGTAGTAAAAATGAATGTGGTGAGTGGAGTTGCAGCTGCTGGTTTATGCACTGCTTGAACAGGGGTCAATAAACCCCTTTTCTACCTTGTGAGGCTACAAAGTAAAGCAAAGAAAAGGCTCATGGGGCTGGGAAAACCCTGAATAACATCAACATCATAAATAAATCCCTGAAGTAGGATTGGTTCTATCTCCTGAGCTAAATTTGACAGCATAGTGCACTTCCTCCAGTGTTAGGAGAAGGATGAGGCACATCCAAAAGAGGGTAAAAGGACAATAAGAAAAGCAAAAGTTGAGGAGGACTTGCTTCAACTCTCCTGTAGTAAACCTAAAATAAAACCTTTGACTAAAACCCATGCCCAGTCCCACCATAAGAAGCACTAGTCTTAAAAAAAAAATCGACAGCATTAAGATTTAAAAAATTACTAGGATGAGGAAAGGAAGAAAAGGTCCTGTAAGAAAGATTCTCCGGTAGTTTTCATACTGATTTTTTTTTAAACCTCGTGTAACCAGCACCACGAGCTTCAGAGCACCTGGTGCACCAGTGACACAGATCCCTTTTGTAAACCAAAAGTGGTTTAAATCAATTTGGAACTGAAAAAGTTTGTTAATGCTAAACAGTTCTGACTGTCAGGACACATTCAGGATCAATATTGGTAAAGCAATGGGTAAACAACAGCAATAAATAAACAAGTAATAAATGTACACCCCTAATTTCCTGGTAGTCTTCTACATCTGGTCGAGGGAGCTTTAATCTGGTGCAAACAGACAGAAATATGTTCCTGTCCCTCAGCAAAAAGTGAAATAGCATCTGCAGAAAGGAATGAGTGCTTGGGAGGAAAGTGCAGCCAAAGTAATAAATAGTAACATTGCGATTGCTGGATCTGGAGAATAAAAAATAAGTCCCTGCAATAAAAAAAAAAAAAAAAACAAACCAAAACAAACAACAAAAACAAACAAACAAACAAAAACATATTCAAGAGAGCAAATCAGAAAACAGATTTTAGGAGTTTATCCTGAATTTTTATATAAAATAAAAATAATCTTAAAATAGAAAATATCTAAGACTTCAAGGAAAACTTGAGCAAATGAAAGGGGAGCCCTGCAGGGTTATATGTATGAAGAGGCAGAGAAATAACATTATTTAAATCATGCTTTAAAACCAGACTTAGAAGGATATGGGGGGTCATTCCTCTTCAAAAACAAGGGTCAAATAATGCATTTATAGAAAAATTTAGTATTGTTACCATGGAAAACAGGGATCAATCAAAGGTTACATGTCCTGTTTGTAGAAAAAAAAAAGTCCCTACTACTCAAGCTGAAAAAAAAAAACCCAAAAAGTTCTTTTTAACCTATATCTGTTTGATCCTTGTTTTTAGGCTCCCTACATCTTTTTCAGTTTATAAAACCGGTTGCACCTCAGCTGACTGAGCTATTATTTGTATGTCTAAACTCCTAAAAAGCTTGTAAAAAGACTGAAAAATATTTATTTATGCACCTAGGGAAACAGAGTGGTAATCAGAGAAAAGTGACTTTATGCAGTCTGCATGGGTTATAGTTTAGTGGGTTATGGTTTAGTGTTTTACTCTAAAAAGCAGAGATAAATGATGATCTTGTCTAAATATGATAAACCATGTATTTTTAGTTTCTTTGTGAAAAATCCCCTGAAAAATATCAGGAGGTGCCATTTTCCTACATTGTCATTAACACTGTAAATGTTGAAAGTGTTTCTTAAGGAAAACACTGAGACTTTTCCAATGAAATCTCAGTCTGTTGAAATTCTGTGGGAATACTGGGCTTCAGGATGCAGGGGTGGTCCCCTTCCTCCTTGGTGGCCACCCTGATGGCTCAGCACCTATCCCAGGGGTGCAGAAGCACTTGCACAAAGGGAAAAAGAAAAAACACTAAAAACACAGTCAGGGCACAAAACCTCCCAGATCCCTTTTGTGAGCCCCTTCCCACCACGTCCCCACGTTGGCTTTACCCCCAGTTACACATTCTCTCCTTCTCTGTCCTGGGCTCCGCCTAAATAGATCTATTTATTATTTCACTATCTGTTATTTCACATGCCCCTGGTTCCTTTTTCCCCACAGAAGCCATTTTTCCTATCTCAGCACACAAATTTAGAATGTTTGACAGCATTTCCAGGGCAATCCTGGCGTTGCTGACACAGTTCCCTGGGTGCTGCTGGCCCTTCAGACTGTCTCCACAAAAAAGTCCCCAGTGCTCCCTTCCAGATGTTTCTAAAAGGTGCCTTTCTCTCCCATAAATCCCATTAAACTCCTGAAAATCTGACCATTCGTAACAGCAATGTCTGTAATTTCTTTTTTCTTATCACTGTGCTCTTTGTTACATCCAGGAATTCCTCATGTCATTCCTGGTGCTTTCTTTCCCAGAGTCTGTTCACTTCTCAGGTCAGGGCTTAGTCCTTTACCTGTGTGCCCAATTCTTTAGACTCTCTGAAAATCTCAAGTTAAAAGAACCATAAAATTAGAACAAGAAAATGGAAAATAAAATCATTATTAATTTTAGTATATTTTTTTCCTTTATTGCATAGTGTTATACTTACCAAAAATATTTAATATGCCTAATTCAATAATAAAGTTACCAGAAAATGTTTTTATAAATCCAGTTTGATTTTCATCTTTGTTATATCCTCATACTACACAGAAACTCAGAACAAAGTGCTACATGAGGAGCCTGGGAAAAACATGTCTCCCAAGGATATAACCCAAAAGTCACCAAAAAATTCATTAATCCAGTAAAATATTGATTGTATTATACATAATTGCCATCATATACGATCCATACATGACAAGCTGATTTAAAAATGGAAAAAGACCTCCTCGTGTGCTCTACATCATGGCTGACAAGGCAACAATACCAAAGTGCATTATTAGACCTTGCAGCTGAATGTGATATTCTACAAAAGCCACACACTTTGGCACGGCAGGAGAAGCTGGACACGTGGCTCCCCAAACTTTGTTCTGTCACATCAACACCGAAGAGTCAATGACCTCAGCGTGACCAAACACCCGATCAAAAAGGCTCAAATGTACAAGCTGCAACTTCACAGACACTGCACAATCAATAATTTGAAAACCACATATCTAACCCTCAAGATGAACCTGGAAAGACAAGGTCTTTGAGCTCCTTGAATTCCCACAAGGACAATGCTGGATTAATGAGCACACTATGCCTTGTGGCTTGTCACCTCTCAGCAGCAGTGCTTGAGCCATTAGCTTGCAAAACATTCCCTGTCATCCCAGCAATCTGCAGATGCTGTGCCTCTGACCTCACAGAAACCTGTGTGTCCTGAGCATCCCATCAAGAACAGGTGCTGAGGCAGGAGTTTAATGCAGTCACCTCTATCCTGCACAGAGAGGCAGCCCTTCACCTTGGTGCACACTGCCAGGGGGACACATCAGTCTTCCCTGGTGTTCAAATGTCCCTGGCATGCCCCACATACCCATCACGGGAGGTTTTGTGCTGAGCTTATAACCAGGAACTTCACAAGTGCCTGGTGCGTGGGTGAACACTGGGGATGTTCAACCACCACAGAAGATTTTGCCTTGAATTTTCCCCAGCAAGCTGGGGGAACTGGAATATTGGTCTCTGGTTTTCTTAGGCTGTCAGATCAAGGGGCATGAAGTGCACTGACAAACCCTGAGCTTTGGCTGGTGTCCCTCTGGGGCCCTGCACCTGGAGGCACAAACAGCAAGCCAAGTCTCACAAGAGCTGGTTTTAACAATATTTCAGCAAATAAAAGCTGTTGAGCTCCACACCACAGAAAGGAGGTCTGGACTTTTGAAAAGCTCCAAACCTGGGTTCTGCTCAGGTGCCTTTAGCCTGGCAGTAAACTCAGAAGGAATGAAATGCCAGATTCCTTACATGAGAAACATGTTCTTGCCACGTGAATGCTGTCCAGATGGTGACCATCCCTCTACCTGTGCTTTAGCCAGTTTGTATCTGTGTGTGCAGCTTTGACAGCTATTGAGGGCTCTCAGTTTTAACACTGGTTTTGGAATGCATTAAATTTTCATGCTAGAAGACCCAAATTGCTGATGTGGGATGGAATC
>VZUA01058750.1:36901-51322 GCA_013401035.1 Horornis vulcanius
TTTTTTTTAGTGACTGTGTCCATTCAGGATGAAAACATTTCAGCAGCTGTTTTTTCATCAGTGCTGGGTCGCTTTGCTTTTGCATATCATGTTTCAGTGTCACAACTGCTTGCCAACAGTATCAGAGGGGCTGGAATCCTAAAGCTCAAAATATTCCTGCACAACATCACAACATCAGAGTCCCCAGTATGTTTATTAGATACTTGTTAAGCCCAGAAAGTTGCCTTTCTTTGATGTTGGTATAAACACCAACTTCTGCCCCATTATTGAGGACACCTCCCAGGGCGAGGCCTCCAGTGTCTCATGGAAAATTTGCATAACTCCAGCAGGTGCAGAACAAACGTTCTTCACTCCTCATTCCCCTGCCATTTCTGAACTAATCATTGTTTACTTCATTAGTCGTGCTTCCAAACCTGTATTTAGGAGAATATTGCTTTATTGGAGCTGTTGAAAGGATTTTGATGGCTCATCCTTGTAAAGATGCCTTGGGGAGAAGTTAGATATTCAAATGTCTGGGTATAGATTAAAACAAAGGTGAGCATTTACAATTTTTTATACCTATTTTTGATTGTCTTTAATCAATTAAGCCAAAAGCCAGGTGGGAGATGGAAAGGCAAAAGAGAATTACTGACACTTTGCATATTTACTCCTTACTGAAACGGATACGGAATTTAAAAGACCAGATTCTACCTTAAATTAAAACTACTCTACCTTTAATTTTAATCATTCTCTTTGGCACATTTTAAATGCTTAGGAATTTCAGAGGGGTGAATTTCCATAGAATGCTTCTACTCTTTGATTTATCTTGATTAAGGTAAGCTATGGGCAAACTGATCCCCCTCAGGTAACAGCAAGTTTATTGTTTTATGATCCTTTGCACAGGTCTGCCGTGCTTCTGATTTTTGCCATTACAGAAGTTTGTGTTATACAGAAAGAGAAATTAAAAGCCCTAATATATCCAACTATTTTTTTTTTTTTTTAATTATGGTGTCAATAAACTTGTCACAGAAATGTCCGTTATGTGGACATGTTTGGCCAACAAACAAAGTTCCAAGCAGTTTGCTTTGACACGGCCTGAGGTCAAAGACCTGCTGCAGTAGAGGGCAAGTAGAAACCAAAAGGACTCCAGCAGGCAAAGGGATTTACTGCTGCCTTCTTATTCTGCCTGCCTTGCACCTTCTATTTGAAGGATTCACTTTTGTTCTGGACAATTCAGCAACGACAGCTATGACTGCAGTTTGAAATGAGAGTGTACACAATTATAAAAATATAACAATGTCAGGTGTGTCCCCTGACCTCTGCTCTGATGCTGGGAATAACACACCTTTGCTGCTGTCAGCAGTCTGACTGACAGCTTGGTGTGAGGTGCTTAAACCAACTCATCCATCTGTCCATCCATCCATCCCCATCTGCACCTTCCCAAAAACATTCAAGGCTTGTGTAAGTGATATGGCCTATCTGCCTGTGGAAATAAATGTACTTGAATCACGTCAACTTTGATTATTGGCACATGTTTGAGTAGTTATTAATACATGGCTCAGACCATCCTGTGCTGCCATGGTTATTACTCAGCTAAGAAATGATGCTGGCAGGGCCATATCCCTGTCTGGTTGTTGGAGTGCAGCTCAGAGGCCCAAGGACACCTGCACAGAGATAATTCCCACTGGAGCATCTTAGGGAGAATAGAAACACCTTTGAGGGGCAGCAGTGACTGCTTGGAGCTAGGGAGGCTCCACTGCTGCATGGAAGTGAAGTAAGTTCCTTTAAAATCACAAGGGAAAAGGAACCTCTATGCTATGCAGGTCAAAGGGTGTCCTCATGTAACATCATTTTTGCAGAAAGAATATAATGCTGAAAAACTTATTTAAAATCCCACCCTACTGTGCTTTCAATAACACTTTACAGATACAGGTATTATGACTTCCATAAATGTCTCAATACTTACCTTTTTCCAGCTGGGGTTGGAACTGGAAGGGGTTGTTCTCTGTGTTTACACAAGTCCAATTGGAAATGGCCATATGAGACTTAAAACATATTTTGTTCTTAAAATCCCTAAAGCTGCTTCCCAAACAACATAAGGTCAGGTACATACTGATTACTCACGTAGTTTGTGTCCTGGAACACTTGCTAGAAAAAGGAAAATATTTATTCTGATACAGTGTAAATGTGTAAGGACATAAATCACTTACAGAGAGTAGTTGTAGCTCCCCATAAAGATGAGATCAGAGCTCAAATGGAGATACCAGGTCTTGTCCACTGCACAAAACCATTTGCATTCCAGTTGTTGGCAGAACAAATACAGCAGAAAAATATTTTGATTTAAAAAGCCTAAAGACTATTTAAGGTAAATAGAATCTTAAAACGACATTTCAGTTCCACTTTCCCAAGGTGTTATCCCAAGGAGGCAGGGAATTCCTGGAATCCCCAGCACATCTCTGGTGCTTTCATATTTCCTCCTGTACAGCTCACTCGTGATCCTTGTAAATGTTTAATGGAAGATCAATCCCCGCTGCTCCCGGCGTGACGGGAATCCTGGCAGGGATCACAGCCACTCCAGCTCTCCCAAAGGGCTCTGCTGCTGAGAGCAGGGCTCTGGGAAAGCTCCACGCCTCACCTGGGGGCTGCTGCTGCTCACCCATTCTCTCCTGGCAGCACACTGCAGCTGTGTGAGGGCTGGAGGAGCTGCCTGTGCCCCCAGGCCCAGCTGCCAGGGCAGTGACCATCCCTGTCAGCGTTACCTGCTCATCCTGTCACAGCTGAATTCCTGCTAATGCAGTTTATAAAAGACCCATGGAAAGCTTGGAAATGCTGTTTCCTGATAAACAACCCTCCAGTTTGCATGAGACATTTTCCCTTCTCTTTTCCTTCCCTCTGAGGACATCAGCTTCTAAAGAGTCACCTGTTCTCGGCGCTTTCACCCGAAATAATCCTTCACAAGGATTAATCCTTATAGGGTTTATGATGAGCCTTTCTTTTCAGGAGCTGTGTGATTGCTATGAGCTGCCAGAGAGCACTTTAGTCTGCAGCAGTGGTGCAAACAAAATCAGCACTTCTGCATGGTCGTGCCTCAAGCAGTTACTGAACAATGCAGTAGAAGATGCAACGACACACTGCAAGTCAGAGCTGAGGGAGAGAAACGCTTCACCAAATTAAGTTTTGTTCTGTGTGGTTTCCCTCAAATGCAACAGTGAAACCTGTTTGCTTTGCAGGAGGAACCCATCTGTACCTGCTGTCACAGGCAGAACTGACTGCTCCTCTTCCTGCAGCACCAAACACAAACAATCCCATGATTTCAGGGACCAGCAGCAATTTCTTCATTTGTATGAATATACATAATTTCTTCCCATCCTCTTCTTGGGTGTGAGATGAAATGATAACTCAGAATCTTAATAATAACTGAAACGATTCAAATAAGCCTAGAGCTTTATAGTAATAAAAAGTTATATGTATCTGTGCTTTTTCTTATTTTTAATCCCACGAGGGTAAAAATTTACATTATAAAACTTTCAATTACCCAACTTCTCTGTAATTAAAATGACATCTCCTTGGTGTCTCTGAGTCAAAATGTGTCAGCTTTAGAAAAATACCAGCCTAAATAAAATTATAGTTGATTAAAAAATAATCTTGAAATAATTTTAATAACCCTGAAACAAAACATTTTATCTAAGCATGATAAATCTACTGAAATGCTGAAAAAGGCAGCTTCTACTGCATATTTGACATTTTCAGTGAAAATAACATTCTTGACTACAGCTCCACTCTGGCATTTTGGAATAATTCCCCCTGCATATTGTGCCATCCACTACATGACTGATCCTTTATGAAACGTAGCAATTATAATCAGCACTTAATAATTTCTTTTATTTCATGTTCTTGTATCAACTCATAGCAAACCTGCTTTGCATAAAATATAATTAAACCTGACTCTTTTGCTGATAGTCTCTTATTTTCCTCGGTGATAATGTTCCTCTGCCTGTCAGGAACTACTGAGTTGGGATAGCACAATAACTGAATATTATTAATTTGTTTATTGAGGATCACAAACAGACCAAGACTTTCCTATGTTAAAGCATGTACAGGCACTTGTTCAGCTTTTTTTGCCCCAAAACCAGTTATTTTTTCCTAAGTGAGCAATTGTTCACCTCCTGTTTCTGAATAACATTTCATATGTTATTGGAAATCTTGTGTTCTCCAATAAGATCCAACAGTGCAAGCTTTCCTACTAAGAAATTTCTTCTACCTTTTTTAGCTGCTTGTTATTTTGGAAAGGACTTAAACAGTTATTTTATTTAATTTATTTTTCCTTTATATTTTATTTTATTTTTAATTTATTTTATTTCTTTGGGGGTTATGATTGGGATCTTATCAGCCCTCTGGAAAGTGGCGTGGCTGTTTTGTTGTCTCACGTAAAACCTTCTTGTTTTATGTTAGAATTTTTGGAGGTTGCAGTGGATTTCCAAAAAAAAAAATTAGGTGGACTATTCGGAAATGTGTTGTATTTCACCATATTTCTACTTGCTTCATTATTTATTTTCATTAAATTGTATAATGGGAAAGAGCTCCAAGACCACTGAATCCAACCTTTGACTGAGTCCCATCACACCCAGTAAACCACAGCTCTTAGCACCACGTCCAGTCATTTTTTCAACACTTCCAGGGGTGGTGACTCCAGCACTGCCCTGGGCAGCCTGTTCCAGTGCCTTTCTTTTAGTGAAAATACTTTTCCTAATAACCTGGACCTCCCCTGACACAACCTGAGGCCGTTTCCCCTTGTCCTATTACTAATTGCCTGGGCAAAAAGGCTGACCTTCACCTTTTGTGGTATTTTCTCTTTTTTTTTTTAGCATAGTGCCTCACCTTTTATCTCTTGCCACACTCTCAATTTTCAGCCACTTCTCTGGTTTCTCTAAACCTTCCGAAATACTTGCCAGGGCCCTCAGCTTAATATTGTCTGGCTATTTTATGAATATACTTTCTATCATTCTACTCAGCATTAAGAATTTTTAAAAAGAGCAGGTTGAGGATAATCTCTGTAGGATCCTTTCTAATTTGATGAAGCACCAGGAACAGCAAACCCTTGGCAAATCTGGGTCTGCCACATTCAGCCAAATGACTTTGATCACTCTTCCTGTGCTGAGATTCAGGAACCTGCATCATTTATTGGGGCTGTAGATGGATACTTACAGATCAAATTCTATCATGAGCGACTCCAAGCTGACCCACAGGACAGAGATTTTCCACTTCCTGATGATTTCTGGGGCTGCAGAGTTTCTGTGGAAAAGGAGATGATTGTAGCAGACTGCAGTGAGGTCTTCGATTCTTTGATGTAACAAATAATTGATTTCTCTCATTGTGTGAGTTGTAGAAGTGTGATTTGTGTATGCAGCACGCTACAAAAGTTCCACTAGAAAACTTAAATTTGCATCGTTAATATTTTATATTTTTATGTTATTTTCCCATAAGCCAAGGTGTACTAAACTATTAAGCAGAAAATAGATTGAAAATTACAGTGCAAGTGAAAAGTATTTGATTTATAACAACTTTTAACTTTTCTTTGGTTCAGTAAATTAATTTTAATGTGACATGGATGTAAGATGTCGAGGATCTTTTTTTCCTGTAATTTCCTTCAATTTCAGAAATTTCATTAGTTATCAAAAGATGCAGCAATAGAACAAGTTACAACAAAATCATAAAGGAAAAGGCTTGGATTGCTGCAACACCTTTTTTATTTCTGTTTCAAGGAAAAATCAGAGAGGAAATGAAATCACCTGCTGCCCCAATTAGCATTTAAATAGTCCCTATTTGGCAGCGAATTTCTTGTGCTTATTTAGGTTAAAGAGGTGAAGAAAGCCTTTGTTCTTATCTGTGCAGCTGCTGCTGGGTCAAGTTTCTCTTGAAAGGATACAGGGATTCATGACAGTCCGAATTTTTGGATCCAAGACCGCTTCCTAATTCTTCATATCAAGGGCATTTTTGGTCTTATCCAGGTCCAGAGCAGGATATCCATGCATTTTCCTCCTGCTTTAATTTCCTTGGTGGCGGGCGGGGGGGGGTGGAAATCCACAGGGGTGGATGCTCGTGGGCTTTGTGGGAGAGGAAGAATTATCACCAGCCTGAAGTGACCCTGTGGCAAGTGGAGCCAAAGCCCAACCACGCACAGGTGTCAGGATGAGCAGAATGCAGAGTAGTGGAGAGGATGGTTCCATCCTGTGTGTCTGAGCTGCTGTTTGAAGCTCATGCCACAGTGTTGGAGCTCCTGCCAAAAGGAGAGGTGACCCTCAAATTTGAGATATTTGAGATATCAAAATCAAGATATTCCTCAAATCATAGGAATATTTACCTCTGCCTGCCTGACAGAGATGGGACGGGGTGGGGTAGGGAAGTTGTGGATTTGTGGCTTTCTTTGTGTGTGAACTAATTCTTACAAGAAAAGTACAGCAAGGAGTCTCATGTCGGGGAGATTTCTGCTTCTGTGCTGTTCAGTCACTAATTTTCTGCTCTTTGACCTGATTTTGCCTGGTCCTAGGTTCAGGGGGTGGGAAGTTGTTCAACACATGGCGTGAAGCACATCAAGAACCAGCACAGGCTGCACCACCCTTGGTGCAGCTCTGAGAGTGCAAATGTCTCTCCTTGGTGGCTGTGGCTTTCCCACTTATCTCACTCAGGCAGGACAGCCTTCCACAACTCCAGGCACCAGGAGCACAAAGTGAGCATTTGTCTTGGTGAAAGGAAATTCTCAACCATCCTGACTCTTTTCCCCGCTGCTTACACGCAGTGAGACAGGAAGAGCAGATCCTGGTGTTTCTCCTTTGTTTTCAGTGTGATTGTTTATGAATATGCTGATTAACTTGCTCCTGCTATATGTTGATATANAAGTTGGGGGTCCCTTCACACTGGTCACTGCCAAGCATCAGATGGCAAAAATGCCTGTTTTGTTGCACCTTGAACTGTTTCCAAGCTGCCAGTTCAAGGGGCAAGATTTTGTAACTGCTCACAGGACCCTCTGTCAGCAGATTTGACTCGTGCACTACCATTGCCCATAAGTATGATATAAATGACCTCATTTATTCCCACACCTTTCATTTAATGGAACATGTTCTTATTATCCATAAAATACTGGGCTATATTTAACACTTAATCTAGATTCAGGGAAAGCACGACACCCTGCAGAGGTACACTGGTGTTTTTCCCTGGCAGCATTGCAGAGCTGGCAAGTGCTACCACCAAACAAAAATCATCTTGGCCCAGACATGAAGAGCAAATGTTAACTTTATTCTGGCCAGAACTGAATCCCTGGTAATTGCTCAGCATTGTTCCTTACACAAAGAAGTTGGAGAATAAACACCATCACATCTGTTGGGCATATGGATTGGGAAATCAGTTAATCTTGGGTTTATTTCTAGATCTGTAGAGCCATGTTTCATTCTGTCTCTTCCTAGGAAAGCTTCCTAGGAAAAACCTGCAATGTCCATGCAGGCCCTCATTATCCTAAGCCTGAGGCAGAGCAGCAGCCAGGACAATGTGGTCCAAAGCATGATTGCTACATCATGGCTAACAATCTGAAATTATTGGCTAATCAACCTCAAACTGAATTAAACCTAGAAGATAAGTAATCATCTTTATACTAATTTTAGTTAAATTATTGTGCCTCTTTAATTCAACCAGTCTGCTTCTCTTACTGCTGCTCCCAAATATGTTAACACTCATGTTCCATGAAAAAAATAAAACAGGAAGAGAAAGGCAGAATAAGCCTGCCCATAGGTAAATGTTTGGGAGGATATGTCATGTATTGCTCCTCTTGGCTGTAAAATATGTCCCTGGTCTGCAGATCTTGTCCCAGCCTCTGCTGGGTGCATAAAGTCTCAGTCCCTCCCATCTATGTCAAGACTTGTGGTATTATAACTAAAATCTACAGCGTAGATGATAATTATATGGCATTATTAATACTATTTCATCTCCCTCTGGTGTTTATATCCCATTTGAAATTTTCCAGGATCACCTTTATTTTTCTCTCTAAGACCTCTTCTACACAGGAATGATAACAAAATGAATTGAGGCACAGAAATTTTGTAGTAATACATTTTCAATACATATATTTTACAATAGTAAATATGTAGTGCTTCACCCTATTTGCAGCTTCTTTAAAAAGCTCATATGTGGACTCTGTAGAGGGGTTAAGTATCTCTCTCAGAATTTTTAATGTAGTTTGAGTTTCAGAACAGGTCTAGCTGCACACAAAATGTGTAATTCTCCAATGGGTGTATTACATGGTGCACACAAAATGTGTAATTCTCCAATGGGTGTATTACATGGTACACTACCAGCTGACCTGCCCAGTTTTGTACGATTCCCAGGGATCTGAAGGGTTTGTTTCCCGGTTTGTTTACCCACCTTGTGTAATTTCCACATCCCTGCCATTCAGGAAGGATTGAAAGATGGCCCAGAGGGCCTGGGCAGGCTGGAGAGCTGGGGCTGTGTGAACCTCATGGGCTCCACAGAGTGAAGTGCAAGGTCCTGCTCCTGGGTCAGGGCAATCCCAAATAAACCAACAGATGGGCAGAGAAGGGACTGAGAGCAGCCCTGGGAGAAGGACCTGGAGCTGCTGGGGGAGGAAAAACTCCCTGTGAGCTGGCCCTGAGTGCTCCCAGCCTGAAAGCAGGGGAGTCCTGGGCTCATCCAAAGCACTGCCACCACCAAGGCAAGGAAGGGCAGTCTCCTCCTCTACTCCACGCTTGTGAGCCCCTCCTGGAGCTCTGTGTGCTGAAGTCCTCAACATAACAAGAACATGGAAAAGGGGGAGCAAGTCCAGAGGAGGCAATGGAGCTGCTGAGGGCACTGGAGCACCTCCCCTCTGGAGCCAGGCTGGGAGGGCTGGGAATGCCCAGCCTGGAGAAGGGAAGGTTGTGTGGAGACCTCACAGCAACTCCCAGGGGCTGCAGGGGCTACAGGGAGCTGGAGAGGGACAATTCACCAGGAACTGGAGTGACAGCACGAGGGGAAATGGCTTTCCATTGCCTGAGAGTAAATTTAGATTAGATATTATGAAAAAATCCTTCCCTGTGAGGGTGGGGAGGCCCTGGCACAGGGTGCCCAGAGCAGCTGTGGCTGCCCCTGGATCCCTGGAAGTGTCCCAGGCCAGGCTGGACAGGGCTTGGAGCACCCTGGGACAGTGGAAGGTGTCCCTGCCCATGGCAGGGGATGGCACTGGATGGGCTTTAAGGTTCCTTCCAACCCAAACAAATTCTGTGATTCTATAAAGTAAGATAAATATAGGCTTTATTCTTTCACAGAACACATTTAACACTTCACTGTTTCTGTGGCAGAAATTAATAACTGAACTCCCATCCAGTGCTTTGATTTAGTTAAGAGCATTAGGAAGCTCTGTGTTTATAATCTGGAATTATATTAACAATTTTCTTGCCCTGATTCTCTGTTTAGCTCACCAGAGCGATTTCACTGCTTCTTTAGAGATCCTTGCAATTTAGTCCCCTGGAAAAAGAAGAACACCCAGGACCATCTGTAATAAACCAACACCCCAAATTTAGTTTGGAATTAATGCAAATAATTTTCCTGAAAGAGAAGCATCCTTTGCTGTGGTAGAAACATTTTCATATGCTGAATAAGAATTCTTGACTTAATTTTTTTGTGTGCATGTAGAGATTTGAACATTTCCTGCTACCAGTGAAACAACACTTGCATAAGAGGAGAACATTTAGATGCAAAGAAGATCAGCTGCACATTCCCCCTAGAGCCAAGCCATAAACAAACAAATAAAACACCAAAGCATTTTCAGGAAATATTTTGGTTTACCTTCTACTCCTTTCAACAATTTGAATTGCTACAGACAACAATCGTGCAGTTATTATATTTCACAATATCAAGGCAGCATTTATGCATGTGTTTGTGAGATTTACATTTGTGTGAAGCCAGACTCATCCCAGAGGGTTGGTAGAAACAACTGCCTTTATAAATTCAAGTGCAGGTTAAGTAACTGTCATCCATCAGTGCTGTAAATAGCACTGCTGGCATCAAAGTGGAGACAAAAAGCCTCCACTTTGGAAGGATAAACTTATAAATTGAATAGAAAATGAGCCAAATAATCTACTCTGCAGAAGGTGAAGTTTATACAACATTCTTCCTGGAAAAGGAACAATTCTGGATTTTTATATACAGCTTCATAAATAAGGCTTTAGATCAGTATTTCTTTGAGAATATATTTGAGACTATATATTTTGTTTGAAGGCAACAATTTAGGTACTTTTCCCCTCTTTTAGGCAGTCAAGGAGTAGCATCAACTTTTGTTTTGACTAGAAGGCAACAATTTGGTCTCTGTGGCACTAAGCACAGTCCTGAGCACCAGTAACATCCCAGAAAGGAGCAAGCAAACAGCTTCCCAAGGCTTTAAGCACTCATATTCCCTGCCGCACTATCCAGGTCATAAAGGTTTGGTTTTTATTGGCTCTGGGTGTGGGGTAGAAGGAGGTCATGGCTGCTCACAGCACTGCCAGAATTCTTAGCCTGACTGTGCCTCATTTTTCAAATGAGAACTAAGGTGAGTAAGAGCAGTCCTTTTAAATCTGAAATCATTTGTCACGGTGTGGGTTTGTCTGTATGCCTCTCCATTGCCCAGCACTACAGATCAGTTTGCAGTTCTGAAACAGAAGTTGTAAAAATGGTAGCAGAAGGCATTTCAAAGACTTTGAGACTATGAGTTCTATCACACAATGATGAAGAATTTTAGCAGTTTGTGTTTCCCCTGTGATTCATCTGGGAGTATCCATCAACATGAATCTATGAATCCTCTGCTCCGTTTTATTTTCTCCAACAGATCTTTATGCTGATTCATTCTTCATAAACTCTATTTTCATGTGTTGATTTATGCACTAAAACACTTCCAGGTTAAAATTTCTTCCTTATCTCTACAAGAAACATGGTTCAATTATTTCTCTTTTTAGTCAGGACAAAAAGAGATGGAAGAAGAACATGATTTTCCTGCTGATTTTGAAGCAGTATAAGGTGTAGCCAAATCTCTAAAGTCCAGCCCCAATGAGAGTTCCAGAGCCTTTTGAGTTTCATTTTCTTAGGATCCAGAATGATTAGGTTTTTCTCCTGTACAATTAACTACAGGGACAAGAACATAATATCAATTGGCTCTTAGGGTTAGGCAAAAAAACTGCAAACAGACCTTTTTGCTTCTCCTTCTCATAACTCTTCTCCTTACTGTGTCAAAACACTCTTTTTCAGGGCAGACTTCTCCATTTTAAAGGTTAACTGCTGGTTTAGCTATAGGTAAGATACCTTCTCTGAGAGTGAAACAGCTTTTTATCCCATTTACAAAGTATGAATCCCTACCTCTTCTTCACATCGGATTTCAGGAAACGTTGCCTTTCATAACAGTCACAAATAAAATGAAAAAAAAAAAAAACAAAACAAAAACCCCAGCAAGAATCTCCCAGTCAGAGGGGTTTTTTTGGATTTCATTTGTCTTCTGCCAGTCTAAACCAATGCAGTATTTTATCAAATCTGTTGCCTGTTTGCATAATAAATGATTCCTATGATCAGATGTGAACTGGGAAAAAAGGATGCTTTGAGTTTGCATGTACAAGGTGTTGGAAACTCTCTTGATACTGTCATGGGGAGAAGGAACAGTTTTCCAATTCCTCTAGGACATATGACAAACCATGAAATCACCACTTTTTGCAGGGAAGAATAAATATATAAAACAGTGAGAATGGAATATTGTAATTATTTGGATGGACGGCTACTTTTGACTCCAAATGTGCAGTCAAAATATCTTACCTGCAGGCTGCAAACCCCAGTTGTTATTATCATTTTCACAGGGTCCCAGACAGGCTGGGGTGGGAAGTGGCCTCTGGAGATGATGCAGTCCAAGCCCTGCCAAAGCAGGGGCAGCAGAGCAGCTGCACAGCATCACCCCCAGGCAGGTTTGGAATGTCTCCAGGGAAGGAGCATCCACAGCCCCTCTGGGCAGCCTGTCCAGTGCCCTGCCACCCTCAAAGAAAAGAGGTTTTTCCTCATATTTGTGTGGAACTTTCTGTGTTTCAGTTTGTGCCCGTGTTCCCTTGCCCTGTCTCTGGGCACCACTGAAGGCTCTGGCCCCATTCTCCTGGCATTCACCTCTAAGACATTTGCATGCACTGACAAGTTCCTACAGGCTAGAGCACATCTGAAAAACGAGCCCCAGAAATACAAAAGAGGTGCAAAATCTATTTCCTGCTTACCCAGCTTGTACAAAACACCTCCCAAGCATCCCACTCCTTTTCCATTTCAGATAGAAATGGAATTGCAGTAGAGGCAAGGGTAGGTTTCCCTGGGAATTCTCCTTTCCTCTCTGCTCCCTGACACTACTGTCACATGCAGAGTTAATGAATCATTTGCTTGGAATTTAACCCTTGTTTTACAAGCCTGTGCAAACTGGTGAGGTCTTACAAGCCGATTCACCAGTTCCTCACTCTTAGGTGGTTCATACAAACACGTTTCAGTTCTGAAGTACTGTACTTGCTGCTTATCCCTTGTGTCATTTGTAAAGTGCTCCTGGAAGGTGAATTTCTGCCTTATTCTGTGCTGCTAGGTGATTGAGCTGCCTCTGAGGCAGCAGGCAAATAAGATTTAGCCATTAGGAGTCACTGATTGTGTACAAAAAAACCTTTTATGAATATAGGTCCAGCTCAGTTTGTGGATGGTGAGCTCCAGAATGAATGTACACAAAGGTGTTGGGGAGTTAATCATGCCCTAGGGGTAAAAGGCAACCAGGGATGCCACAGGACAAGATGCAGAATTAATTCCCTCTTGGATTTCATCAGAGGAGGGAATTTTTCAGTACATGTGTTATAGAGGCTAAATATCAAACAGACATGCACAAAAGGAAAGCCACATTCCCTCCTCTTGTGCCCCTTTGATGTTCATGACGGGTGAGAGGTTTGAAATCATTGGTGTCACAGAAGCTGACGCAGTAATCCNAGATATTAGGATAAAAAGAAATGCTACTGACAGTGCTTATTCACTTTAAGGTAAAAAGCAATAATATGGAGAAAAATGTTTATGTTCAGTAAACCTTTCTGTTTTGACTTTGGCAAAATGTCATACAATTGCAAGCATAAAGTTTTTGAAGAAATACTTTCCATTTAATTGATGGCAAATATGTTTAAAAGGAGCTTGTTATATCTTGAATGTTTCTCTTTCTGATCGACACGTGTAGATAATTGAAAATGTTAAGGGACATAGCTGAGTTATGTTGTGTACTATCAGGTCCTGCCTCTTTTCCTCAAGGGAAGTTGTTCTGTTTGCTTTGCTCATTTTGCAATGTTTTTTTCTATTATCATGTTTCTATACGAAGGTAGAGATTTTCAGGAGGCTGCTCAGCCACAATGTAACTAACTCCTGTCTTTTTCACCTTGGATAGAAAAATCAGCCCTAAGAAGCATTTAGCAAAGGTTGTGGCAGATTGTTTAAGTGATTGTAACAAGCATTGAAAGTTTTATGACCTGCGCTGGTAAGGAGAATTTTTTCACTTGACAATCTGTGAATAACACAGACTTGGATATTACCTGATTCCAAATCTGCCCACATCTGCGTGAATCCTCTCTTTAAAAGTCATTTTGTTTTTCCTAGCAAATATTTTCTGTGCTTCCTGTTTGGGAACTGCTAGCAGGTAGAAGCTTAGTATAAAATGAAATTGCTTTCATCTCATCTTGGCCTTATTCAAGCCATGGCCTCAGGCATGGGTAATCCTCAGGCTTTTAAAGAAGGCAGGAGGAGAAAAACACCATATATTCTCTCAATGAGCTGCTCTGCCAGCAGCAGAACTTGCAGCTGCAGGAGAAAACACTGGATTCAGGCTTCCAGTGTCATTCCAGCCCATTCAAAGCAGTCATGTTCTCACCATCCAAGAGTGAGGGTGTCTCATTTAGAAGACATCAGGAGAAAGGAACACAAAAGGGTTCTTTTGTATTAGAAATGATATGAAGTTCATTTTCCAAGAGAGTTCTCCACATTATGCCACGATGTTATTCAATAACACTTATGTTTACCAGTAACAATATTGGTTTATAAAACACAATAAATTACTGGAAATGAAGCCCAACATTGTTAATTTTGCCTGGGCTCTGTTTTGTGTGTGGTTGACCTTAGGTAGCTAGGAAGGATCCATCAAACTCACAGTAAATCTCTTTATAAACTGACTCAGTCACTGCAATGGAAGAGATTGTATTGCCATTTCAAATCTCCTCACACTACCATTTAAGAGTACAATGGCATTTTTAAAATTTCCTTTATCTAGATATTTTATAGAGAGCTTTCCCTATAGCTCCCCATACCATAAGATTTAAAATGTATTGAAATGAATACAGTGATAGAAGCAAGTATATAATTAATGTAGACATTAAAAAAAAAAAAAAAAAA